>JAFBJU010000601.1:510937-550961 GCA_016785305.1 Colistium nudipinnis
CCAGTGTTTTTCCACTTTTTTTGAGTCATGGGACTTTTTTTTTTTTTTTTAAACACAAAAAATTAAATCCAGCTGCACACCACCAACAAAAAAATTGTCATAAAATGACACATAGTAGCCGAATACATCATGCGAATACAGTCTCACAATTTGTTCGTACTCAATCAGTGTAAAAACTGGGCCTTTTTAGATAAAATAATAACATTTAATAATAATAATATTTTTGTTGGACCAACTAACTCAAATGGAATAATTTCCCACAGCACCGATTGTTTAAGATCACTGATTTATAGAATCCTCACCTCCGCAGAGCTTGTTGTTGGAGCGGTCACAGTTGAAGTTGTCACAATCGCAGTATTTCCCGCTGTAAACCTCGGCAGGATTTTCACGCTTCTTGCATTCGCAGGTGCCGCAGACACAGTCGCCATTGTTGCTGCAGATATCCGTACCGTTGTCCTTTCGGCAGTTGGCGTCCAGGTCCTCCGTGCGGACTTCGTCTTTGCTGCACTCACAGAGACGCCCGATGCGCCCCGTGTTACACCTGAAAAGGAACACGGAAGATTTCACTCAATAACGTACGCTCTACATGTTTCAGGATCATGTGGTAAAATCTTGTCCCTCAGTACTCACTTGCAGGCTCCACATTCGAACGTGCCGTTTCCATCGTGGCACTTGTCACTTTTCTCTTGTCCGTCATTGGCGCACTGACAGTCACAGATGAAATTCAGGAACACCTCCACCTCCTCGGTGAAGCCCAGCGGTTTTATTTTAATGATCTCAGACTTGTTGTGTGACAGACACTTCTGGGATTCAACGGAAATCTTGAAAAACACCTGCAAACCAGAGGACAATTTCATTTAACCTAATGTAAGAGGATGCTTTTGAAGTTCATTGTGCCCTTTATTGGCACGACTCAACTTCAGAGCACGCAATGAATTTTTTGGTTCCATATATTGAAGCAGCTTTCTAAAATCACTGCCCTGAATCAGTAAGAGCCAAATCTGAAAAGGACCAGACACAGGCCTGGCTACCTGGGTTCCTCATGAGGGGAGATCCTGAAGGATTTTTTTTTTCTGGTTGCATTTTCCTGAGTGTACAAAAGTTTCAACCAAAATAACTACCTCATCTCCAATGGAGATGTTGGAGCACTTCCTGCCATTCTCTCCCGTTCCCTCCACGCCGTTCTTACAAATGGACTTGTACGAGATGGAAACGCCCACTGGCAGTCTTCCGTTTTCCAGAATGACCTCTGATGACAAAGACTGTACAAAAGACAAGAAAAAAAGATAGAATACCCACTCATGAACTGTCAGCCTTCGGGACAGCGTTCATACAAATTAGATGTGCGCATTATGCTCAATGGAAATCCAGGAAGAAGAAATAGTACTGCCATCGGCTTTAAATTTTAATCAACATGTCATTTGTTTTTGTACAAAAGTAGCAAGAGCTTGGAAGACATTTACTGGAGTTTACCCATAATCATTAGTCAGTGAGAAATGAGTGAGTAGTGAAAGATTTAAATGTGGTTTGGCTCACATTATAGGCATCGATAATGAGTTTGATCACGTTGCTGGAGTTGGAGGACAGGGTGCCAACAGCTGATTTAGGAATAAGATTCTTCAGCTCCTGTAAGAGACAAAGGTAAAAAAAATAAATAATGATAAATAAAGGGTTTTCAATGTGCACCTCACTTTTGATATTATATAAATAAATAAAACATATAAAGTCCAATGTATAGCAAACAAAGGTAACCTTGTAAACAGGCTGGAATTCCTCAGTGACGGCAAAGATGGTCTGGATGTTGTGGTCACTCAGTTTCTGGACCAAATGGGCGATGGAGGGATAGTCCTGAAATATGATTCATCGCCCCAGCAACACACACAAAAATAGTAAAATAATTGTTAAAATGTGAATCTCGCAAGAGCCTTCACTCCACATTAATATTAAATGGAGAGCATTAGTGAGATGATCATGCTTGGCCAGCTCTCGCTGTTAAAGTATGCGTGTTGAATAAATGATAAACTACACACATAGTAGTGGCTCATGGTGTACATGTTGTTCTCCAGGTGACACTTCCCGTCGTTGGGGAGGACAATGCCGCCCAGCTTGCCGTCTCCAGCAAAGTGAAAGCCAGCGTCGGTGGAAAACACAAGCAAACGAGTCACGTTCCTCCAGCCGATGTGTTTCTGGGAAAATCAAAACAGGATTAATATATATATTTTTTTACTCATTCACAACGAACTTCTTGTCTAGATACAAAGCAACGACAAGAAGGAGCCTTAATCTACCGACTCCTCACCTCACAGACGGCCACCTGCATGATGGCATCGAAGCCTCCCTCTGGTGAGTCCAGGTTTCCTGAGATCTGCTGCTGGCTCACCAGCTTGTTGAACTCGTCTCCGTTTTGGGTCAGTTTCAGAACGTTCTTGTAGCTGAAGGGGCTGGTGCAGTTCTGGTTCCCCGTGCAGGGGTTGATGAGCCTGGCTGGTGTGGTGCTGATGTAAGGCATGACCGTCTTCTCCACAAAGGAGCCGAAACCTGCCGAAGAAAAGAAAAAGATTTTCACAGGATTATGTAAAAAAAATATATATATATATATAATTTTATTTTGTTTATTATCCACGTGTTCCTCACCAATCCTGAAGTCTGTGGTGATCTCCTGCATTTCCCTCATCAGGTCCGTGCCGAGATTCTTGACATTTTCCAAATCATCTTTCATGGAGAAGGAGAGGTCCATAAGGTAGTACAGGTCGATGGGGTAGTCCTCAGCGCGCTTGAACTTCAGCTCGAACGTCTGGGGCTCACCTTAATGACAGAAAATCACAATTATTTAGTTCAGTTTACATATAGTCTGTAATGTGACCACATTTAATACATTTATAAATTCCTAGACAGACACCAGTCTGAGCCGCACAACAAAATTCCCAGTCCCTGGCAAATAATTATTTCTTAACCAGGACTCGATCATCTGCTTTAAATGCCTTTAATTAGCAATACGATTATTCTTGTTGAGTATTTACCAGATCTGAGTGTGAGAGTGAGTTTCTGAGGCTGGATCTGGGTGATCTGCTCTGGCTTCAGTTTCTCGATCCCGTCCTTGCGGTTGGTTACGGGTTTGTTCTCGTCAACGACAATGCTTCCACGAGGATTCTCAATGTTGGCCACGGCACAATTTCTCTTTTTCAACGACTCCAGATCATCACAGCGGGCCGACTTGGATTCACCCACAGTGAGGAATTTCTGCATAATAAGGAAAGTTAAAGTTACATTTAGACTACAATAATTCTATTAATATTGTATATCTATTATTAAATAAGAGCTCAAGCCTTGCAGAGGAACATACTGTTGCAAAACTCAAATACTTGACATTACAGAAAAAAAGGATGTTCCATAAATCCCTTGCTTTAATGTGTCTGTGACGATTTGGCTCTATTCAAAAAAATGTAATTTAATGTTTTCTCCTCAAAATACATGTTCACCTTAAAATAGTTCACCAAACGCAAGCACAAAAAATATGAGGTCATCGACACATGTGGTGCACGAGTAGAAACATCTGGAGATGTCCTGTAAATGCACAGGAATTTGTCTTGGTGGGACAAACATGAAGAAACATGTTGAAAACTAGAACAGTATCATAACACAAACTGAAAACAGGACTTCACATTAAATATTATGCCACTTTAAAGGTTCACAGATCTAGTCAATAAAGATTCTGTAGGAGGAATAAAAGATCTTGAATCTTTATTAGTTTAGCTAAGAAACTCACTGACCTCTGGGGGTATTAATACCACTGATATAATGAGATAAGATGTTTGACATGACAAGATAATGTCAGAAAGCAGTGCCAGCCACCAGACCATTTTAAATAAACTGTCCGAAACTGCCCTGTTCTGTGGGTCATTGTTTTTCAGCAGCAGGAGATAAGGGGAAACAGATGACCGAGGCTTGGCTAGGAATATAGAGTGGATGCACATGATATTCCACAAGGCATCGTGGAGGAGAACTTGAGACAATGAACTCAGTCAAATAAAAAAAATGACGCATTGCCCCAATTCTATTAAAAAAAAAAACACATGATTTATAGTAGAACAATGTTTCTCTTGCCCCCCAAGCTTGCCCAACATGTCTGATAGGAATTTATGCAAAAGTTGAAAATGCATAGAAAAAAAGATGGTTATTGTTCTGGAATACAATGAGTTCACAGGAGGAGAACATGGAGGTAAAAAATATGTAATGCTACAGATAATTCTATATATTTTTTTTAATTTTGGACTGGTATTGGTCCGAATTGCTTAAGTACCTTTGAGTATCAAAACATTTCCCCATTCAGTATGTGTCTTAAAGCAAATTGGAATATTTGGGGTGTAAATCTCATCAGTGTCTGTAAGCATGCAGCATGCTTGTCCTAATATCTAATTAAAGCTAGTATTCCACATGTGTGCACGTGTTGTGTTCAAAAAGTGTGCGTCTCCATTTTACCTGCAAACAGCACATTGGTCATGAAATATTATAAAATCTGTTTGTCCTAAGGGAGGACTGAATACACATTTCATAGTGGAGTTGTGTTCATGATTCTGTACGAGAGCGGTATTTTTTTTTTTCTTTCTATGCTTTGGTCTGATCACTCTGCTGTGTATTGCTGCCAGAGCACGTATTTTCGCCTAAGGTACAGAAAACCTGTCATTAATCAGGATTGTTGGGCCCAAAGTTTCCACTGTGAGACAAGAAGCAGCTAAGCTCATGTGTACAATTAATGGGCCGGTTGTGGTTAGTTGCCATTGGTTGACAGGGAGGTGTAAACACACCTATTAAATCTCTTAAGTCATGAGCAGATAATATCACAGGGAATTTTATTTCATATTTGCGGTAAGTTTATCATTAAATTGTGATGTAATCACCCGATTCATTTTTGAATTTCTAGGCATGAACGCATTTTCTGCATTGACCAGCAAATTCTCATCTGGTCATCCTTGAGTCCAAGTGAATGTTAAATCTGAAGAAAGTCCCCCAAGGCCTTACTGAGATTATTGTGTTCAGAAAAATGGGATGGAAGGACGGACAACAACATTAGGGCCATGGATGTCGACACAAAAAGAAATGGTAGTACCTTAGGATAATGGATTTTTTTAAATAGATCAAAATATGACTTTAATCTGCTGCTGTTGTTATATTAAGAATTATTATTCGTGGGTAATTATATATATATATAAAATTCTTAATTAATTATTAAAAATGGCTATTACTATTAATTAAAAATTCTACTATTGAATTCCTACCAGTGATGTGCGTTTGACATTTCTGCCACACAAACCACAGAAGGAAACTCTACCCACAGATCTAGTAGATAACTATTCATTCATGATAAAAAAATAAGTTGGGTGACAGCTTCGCTCATTCGACTCACCTCGTCTGAGCACCATCCACATGTCTCGGCGACCTGGATGCAGTCTCCACACGACTGCGCGTTCGCTTTGATGCAAATGCTTCCCTCTGAAAAACGCGACACAATTCTCCCGTTAAAACAAACGACAAACTCTGAATTTTCCATTGGTTCACTCAGAAAAAACATCTTGGGCGTCTTAGCTTCCCAGTCAGTCTGAGAAAAAGCTGCAGGCAGTTCACCAACAGATGACTTCACCTTGTGTATATGAAAAAAAAGGCCTCCCACCACTAAACCACGAATGAAGAAAACACATTCAAAGAGGAATTCAAATAAAACATTGGACACTAGTTTGACCATAAACAGAACATGCATGACATTTCTGTGTTCTTACCCTGTTGTGCCCAGCTGCCACCAAGGACAGCTGATAAAGACGCTATTAACAATAAGCGGAGGTCCATCTGTAACCAGAAAAACACAATGATTCAGTGCTCGGGTGAACAAAAAAAATGAAACAAACACAAAATCTGCAAATGGAGCCTTTAACCCATAGCAAGCAGATTTAACTTTTTTTTTTATGTTTTTACAGATGCACTACAAAGACATTTAACACATGTTTATATTAAGTGAGTAAACACTTGCAGAGGCTGTATCACCATGTATACAATTAACACAAACAAACATTTTACACTGCCTGGGATTATCCCAGTTACCACAGGCAGCAGTGGGGAGTTACTCAATTGGCATATTCCACATGTGGAGGTTATATTTCTCCACACCTACCACCATACTGGCTCTCTGAATGCAGTTTTGCAACCTTTCATGCTGTCCCTACCGGTATTTTATCTCAACATGGCGCATCAGATAAGACGAGAATGAGCCAGAGGGAACAAACACACAATAACTTTTACCTGTTATTACATTAACCCGTGTTACTCATAAACCCAACGGTGTAACGTGTCACGACGGAAACAGGAAGAGGGAGCAGCTTTGATTCACATTTTTAATATGCCAGAGTAAATGGATCCAACCAGGAAGGGGATAATTGTGGGTCAGTGAGTGAGCCAAGCAATATTTCTTCACCACACTGAGTTGAGCTGATGAGGATCAACTTCGGATCGGCCGTGACATTAAAAAGAAAAACTAAAATAACCAAAGATGAAAAAAAAGACTTAACTTGGAAATATTCTTTGTGGGTCTTTTTTTTTTTTTTTTTTTTAAACCTCAAGCCAGGCTCCCTGGCATAGAGGAGGTGTGTTCCTGTGGATGTGTGTGAGTGTGTTTCCATATTTGGTCAGACTGTTTCATGCCTCCTCCTGAAATCCCTCTTCCGTTCCCCCCGAGATCCAGTGACACACTTCCTGGACCGTCTCCTCAGACATTTAGATTTTTTTTTTCCTCGTGCATTTACCCCAGTAATATGCAGATGAAAAAAAATAGGGACAATTTAACAACTGTGTGACTATATAGCGGAAAGTGACTTGAACAGGCAGAGTGAAAAGTTTGTGGTGCTGCAGTGTGGGTCAGAGGGTGCATGCATCAAAACAGCCACATCCTGTGAAACCAGGCCGACATGAAGTGTCAAATGTTAAGTGATAGTTATGTTATTTCTGTGCAGAAGGCTTAAAAAAAAACAAAAAAAAACATGATTGTCAGGGTTAATGTGCTATGCTGGAGGATCTACAGCACAATGTGATTTTTATTTTATTTTCGATGATTATATCGAATTATATAACACATTGCACATTGCCGCCCCCCCTCCCCATAAATACACTGACTAAATCTAAACTAAATCAAACTAAAACCTACGAACGGGGGGAAAACTGCTCCACACTCAACATCTTAGCCATTAATAAAATTCAAACCAAATCCAAGTGGAAAGACTTCCACCGTGATGTAGGCTCCTCCCCCCACATTCCAGGAGTCCGGCTTTGTTTACTGCTCTGGGGCTCATCCTGCAAATTACAGCGAGCTGACAGATTGGCATCCATTAACGGGTCTCCAATAGCTAAAGGGCCACATAATGGAATAAGGCTCTTTCTGGGTTAGAGTTAACCATTTTTTTTATACATGTGTATTCTGCCCCTTAGACAATAATACAAATGGCATCAAATGAGAGATGATGTGTATTTTAAGCAAATTCAGATTATAGGTACATTTTATTTTATAAGTCCAGCTTGAATTAATTGGACTTCTCAACTTCAAAGTAGTTGAGAGAAAGTCAAACAGTCGTATACAGGAATGAGAGTCTGGCTGTGAAGGCGTCGCTGGGTCAACACAAATGGAGAAGCTGCCAACATCACAGCTGATAAGGCCCGCTTCACAAGCACACTGAATTATGTTTAAACACACACTGCTGGATTTGATGTCAACTGCCTCTTTTCTAAGAGTTCCTAGGAGCACTCATTTATCTTTTTAAACCTCCCTGTATCATCGTCAAACACAAACTAGGGTCGATGAGTCATTATGACGCTTTTATTAATATTTACAGTAACACAAGTAAACCATCGAATCATGGCTTTGTATGGTCAGACAGCAGAAGACAAAGCTGACACACACTTTGTGTACCTGGTCCTGGACATTAACGACACACATTTGCCTTTATATTCAAAGCTCTGTGGACAATAACCAGAGCTGCTCAGTACAGTTACTCAGATGGCGACGTTTCTCAAAACTGCAATAAGACAATTGTGTCTTTTTTTTTTATTTTTTATGGGTGAGTGTGTATACCATCAACCAATGTAAGGTCGGGTTCAAGCCAGAGACTCTGATTTAATTGGCTGTGTCGAATGTTGATTCACAAGACAACATTCTTCTGCTAACACATCAATCTGTCGCACACAGTAAAGACATTCCTTTGGCGACCACACACACATACCCGAGGTAGCTTCTAATGGAAAATAACGGTCACCAGGAATGGATTGAATTGGATCCTAAAAATAAATAAATAAATAAAAATCTTTACCAATATAATGTGCAAAAAGTGCATGTGGGTTTCCCATAATAGTGGCAAGCTCCAGTTACACCGAAAAACAGGAGGTGACCATTAGGACTTTGAATCAATGTGTCACCACTACTTCCTTGTTTGTCCCTTTCCTCGGCACAGTGATCCAGAGTTGCAGAGCTTTTATAGGCTGATATTCATCAGGGAACCTCTTTACACAAAGTCTGGTTAGTCTGGAGACTTCCTCTTGGTGGGGCCCTCTCACAGATAATTTGAATTAACTGCATAATAAGGCCTGTTGGGATTTTTTCAGTGTCAGTCACAGGTTTATACAGCAACAGAAATGTCCCCAGCTGGGAGTGGCGAGGAACAAGTGGTTTGCAGGGTTGAAGATATAGTTAATGTGCGGGTGTCGTTATAAAGTGAAATAATTGATAAAAGAGACCATGAGCCATTTCTGACCACTCGGTGTGGGGTGTGTGTGTGTGTGTGGCTGCAGCTTTTACAGCAATACGAGCACGATGTTGTATAAAGGTGGAGCATATCTGTAAATATATAGTCATCTTAACCAAAGTCCATGTGTGGATCGTGGATAACCAACAGGTAGACCCTAATAAATGCTCCTCTGTGTATGACTTGATGTGTGTTGCTGTCTTCAGCATGAAGTAAAAATACAAAAAGGTTTGATAATGTTAAATGAATCTCTTCATCTACAAATGTAATAATATTATGGCTGATTCAAAACATATTGCTTTTCTCCCACCACAACACTGTTTATTGTGTATATGCATTTTATTTACAACTGTCAGTTGTGTGTGTGTGTGTGTGTGTGTGTGTGTGTGTGTGTCCCTTCTCTGGCAACGCAATACATTCTCGGACGATCAAAAGGATAAATGTTTCACAATAATGGCCAGATTTTTGGGGGGAGAAACACGCACAGGTGAAAGGTGGTGTTCAACACAAGTCAGCATTGTAAATGTTAGTTGGGTCATATGGTGGTCGACTCAGTGTGTTAGGTTGCCCATCCCCCCCCCCTCCCTTGTCCAGCTCTGTTTGCCACCCAGCCGGCCCCCACCTGCTGCAGAAAATCACAGTCCATTAGGTCTCCAAACATCCCAGCACCACTCTGCATCCATTACATTAATTAAAACCACGCCCAGGGTCACAGGAATCTCACTTCCTACTGCAAGCACAGCATGTTTTCAGGACACCAAACGAACAAACAAGGACTACGCCGTTTAAGCGGCTAACCTTCAGCCATGTGGCCCGACAATAAAAAGGCCCGTCAGACCGGACACATTTTAACAGGTGAGGTCTGTTTCTTTAGGTATTTTAGACAAACTGTTGTAGACAAAGGATTGTTATCAATCTTATGTGTACAATCTGACATGTATATGGCACCAAGTACACAATTATTTGTCAGTGCTCTGATGAAAACAGTAAAAATGGAAATGAAGACAAACCACTAAAAGAAACGGTCCCAGATCTCACTGCAGTTGGTTCCAAACCTATATAACCAGCTTATGCAAAGTTAAAACCTAACATATTGGAGCATTTTAACTTATAGAATAAACTGCAAGAATAAAAGCGTTTTTTTTTTTCTGTCATTTCTTGAGGAGATCCTGATCCTTCGGCCCTCTCCTCAGAGAGATGAGATAACGCATTCCAGCTTTACTCGCTCCATACGCTGTCATGGAAAAACGACGTCAGTGAAATATGGGGGTTCACTGGGTCAGTTTAAAATACAAAAAAATCCAGTGTGTCCACCACCTGTTCAGCATAGAGACACACAGAGACATTTTAAAAGGTGATGAAGCCAAATCGTAAAAATAAATCAGTGCGTTTTCAGTTATGAGGTATTCAATTAAGCATTTCTAAACTTCCATGGTCTGTAACAATTTATAATGAACTCCAACATTTTCGCACAAGATAGAAGGACAATTCTTTTTTAAACTATGAGCACATACGCACAAACAATCCTTACACACACGCACGCTTTGTCTGGCCTTCCCCTGTAGGAGCCGTCAGCCGTGACTCATATGTGATCTGCCTAGTGTTGAGTAACACTGACCGACCCTTTAAACTGGGCCAGGCACTCCTTACTTCTGGACAATCACATCTCACTGTGAGTTTAAACACAATAATGTAACTAAGGGAAGTGACTCAGTCATCTACAGATAAGTCTCCCCTGGAGTACATTGTCTATAGCTGTGCAGATTAAAGACATGTGTGTTTTCACACTTCACCACGTCGCTGTTGCTATGTCATTAAAACGACGAACCAAGCTAGTAATTTACCCCCGAACATTTTATTCCCATGTCACTAAATAAGACCGTACAGCAAGAACTTGGGGAGAGCTCAGATGTACAAGTTTAACTCAGTCACAACAAATCCAGCTCATACCTGAGATTCACAAGAGAAGGAGAGAAAGAGAAGAAAAAAAAACATGCCCTCAAGCTACAATTCCTTTACAGCAAGTCAAGGAGGCGGGCGAGACCAATCTTGTCCAACTATTGCAGAGTCACTAGTCCTGAATTCTAATCTGTGGGCAAGGCTGAACAAGACACTTTAGATATTTTTTTCTGGTTAACCAAACTGGCCTTGCAAAGTGAGCCTGTATCTCCAGCCACAGTTTATATAGTCCAATCCGATGTGGTTTCTGACCAGACTGGGGTCCACGATTGTGTCTGGTTTTGGGACGTCCCATACAAGTTCATCCTTGGACTTAAAGTGCTTGAGCAACTTCAGATTAAAAAGGAATGTTGTTTGGTCTTCCTGCGTGTAGGTTTAAACCACCAGGTATGTATGAGGAGGTCCTTTCATACGTAAATACACAAATGCTAAAAAAAAACATTGCCTTCTCACTCATTAGAATCATGATGAAGGATTTTGAGATTAGTCACAATTTCAGAAAATCAGCATAACTTCCTCTGCCAAAAGCTTTCTCAAGTTGGCCATTCTACGTACTAAATGCCTGACAACACATTTTAAAAGCACATTATAATCTCTCGCCTCCATGATGTGACTTATTTCACCGTCTTGTATAATCTGATCAGCACCATAAAGTATATAAAAGAGTATTTTATATCGTAAAAGTTTACTTTTCACTTTTGTCACTTGAGACAAAAGGTTTGACAAACTGGAACCAGTTGAGGTTTAACTTTGACATAATCCAAATATAATCCAAAACCAAATCTCTGAGATTAAACACCCATTGACTGGGAAAAGTCACTTTTAAGTAGATTTTATGATTTACTTGGTGAGTTTTACACTGTATGAGTCCTGTATACATTTAGAATGTCATCTAAAAAATGAATGAAAACAGAAATGTCGTTAATACTGATCCATTACTGTTCAACTTCCAGTGTCCTCACATTTCTTAAACCACACAAACTGCCCTCCTCGATCATGATCATACAAAGCGGCTCCTGTGGCCTACTTTCTCTACAAAATACATATTAATACAGACTACAGATGACGTAACATAAATAACTACATTGTTGCTTGTTTTTATGTTGTTAAAACACCAACATGTTAGAACATTGAGTAAATAACAAGAACGGAGTTTTGCTAGCTGCTCATCGTGAACCCACACCCAAAGTTTAGCTCATAGCTTCTCTTCCCCTCCTCTCGTTTACATGGTGCTAAAAGTCCACTTGCACATCTCAGACCGGTAAAAACATGACAAATACAGATTAAAATAAGAGTACTCACCTTGTTGTGATGTTTTAATGTCGTCCTACGGTGAGTTAGAAGGACATCTGTCCACAGAAGAGTCCTGTTTTATAGGAATAAAACGGTGCCTTGAGGACTAGCTAAAACGGTTCTGAGGGTCCGCTTTGTTTCGGCTAATAACCGCCCCGCTACGAGGAGCCAACCCGGGACCAAGTCAACCACGGGCTGGTTAATTTAGAAGAAAGTGTCTCTCATTCACGGGTAAAAAGTTAAAATAATTAGGGCAGAGAGACTTCGGCCGGTCGTCTCGACTCGTTCCAGCCTCTTGAGGGCTCGTCTCTTCGGTTCTTCACTGACCCCGCTCGGGCTAACCTCCGCTTTTGCTTACACTCCGCCCCCGCGGGAGGAGCCGCGCTCCGCTCAGTGGCCATACGATCAAACACACACGGTAAACAGTCTAATACTTAAAAAAATCAGATACAGGTCCATACACCACAGACAAAGTATACAGGGTCATACTACACAATATACACACAAAGTACAAGTACACACACAGTCCACAGGTTAATACGACACAATATACAGGCTAATTAAACACATAGACATTATACAGGTTAATACTAGATTATATAAACACAGTATGAACGTTCATGCAACACAATACACATGTTAATGTGGTAACAAACACTACAAGTTAATATAACAACATACACACACACACAATACATATACAGGGTAATATAGCCCAGCGGTACAAACACATTGTCTAGAGGTGAACACATGGTGACACAGAATAAAGGTTAATACAACACAGACACATCCGCAATGTACAGGTTAACACAGGACATTACACACTGCTGAGACAGAACACAGAACACACAATATTCAGGTGAACACCACAAAAACACACAGAGAAACAGAGGAGGGGCGATTTGCAGGTGCTTCCCACAGTTTTAAAACAGACATTTAACAGAAATATATGTAATTTAACTCTCTCTGATATTCAAGCTCACCCCACACATTGCGGCAGGATGGTGTAAACACTTCTGTTGTCCACTTCCCAGATCTGTGTGCAGATTCCCTGGTGGTTCACCAACACATTATTATTTCATGTGATGTGTGGCTCAACAATAAGCAGCCACACAACATAAACAAAGCACATAGGGCTGAGGAGTATGATTATATGACCTTCAATCTTTTAAGTTCAAAAAGTTAATGTTTCTTCAAAGTTATCTTTGTATAATCACGTGTAGTAGAAACATAGATGTTGTGATCCCTGAGGCCTCAGGAAAGAAAAATTCTTCAGATCTGACCATTTGAATTCAGGAATGTCTTTTTTAGTTACTGGCTTTAAATGTCTCAAAGTCAAAGTCTAAATGCATTAAATAACTTGTGCATGTGAGATGTAAAGAATAAATATAGTTTATGGCAATTTTCTTCAGAAAGAAAGAAAGAAAGAAAGAAAGAAAGAAAGAAAGAAAGAAAGAAAGAAAGAAAGAAAGAAACATATGGAAGTGGAAGCATTGGGTTATGAGCCTGTGGCGTGTTGGGCTGCACCACAGGACTGAAGCTCACATGACATCACATGGATGGAAGCTGCTGAGAGGAAAGTTGATGTAATTCATAAATCATGTTTAGTTTGTGTTGCCTTTATGTGTGACTGCCGTTACACAATGTCTCTGGATGCTGTACTGCCACACTGTGGTTAAAACACGACACAACTACCAGACACAATGAGCATGGACCATCAGGAGTATTTCTTTCTGGGGGGGTTGTGTTTGTGTCACTGCAGTTACATTCTTAAGTGGATATTAAATTCATCTGAGGTTAGATGCATAATACATGCAAATGAATAATAATAAACTGCGGATGCATTATATACATCCATGGAGCACAGATGAAAAAATAAGGAAACAAAATTGAGAAAAATAAGTAATATTTTAGGAAAACAGAAACATGAAGTCTTAAATATTCAAAATAAATGGATTAAAATGGAATGGAATGGACACAAATTTAAAACAAGCTGTTAAAATGAGATCAGACCAGAATAAGCTGCAAGACTTCAAAATACAGGAAGGAAAAAAGCATCTTTTAATTAAAACATTTATTTGATCCAATTCTTTGGAATGTAAATAGTCAATGATCAGAGTCTGAGACAACAGAGACGAATGAGCAGACCGGAGAGTCAAAGTACAGACAATTCTGTTAGTCACGTAAGGCCTCACTGTTTTCCCATTGTGTGTGTGTGTTTTTATACCTTCTTCTTTTTTTTTCTTCGTTTTTTTTACTGGCTCTGAGACGGCAAAATTACAGAAGCAGTCTGGAAAATAAACCTTTTTTTTCTTGTCATACAAGGGGGAAAAAAAAGAACCAAATGGCACGTACATCAGTGACAGTACAAAAAGACAAAGTGATATTATACCAAGTAAATAAAATTGTTACGTTTCAAAGAGACAGTATAAGCTTTTTCAAGAATGAAAAACATCTCTGTAAATTGTACATTTCAGAATGATAACACTGTCATCTGAAACTGCGTTAGAGAGAAGCAACAATAACACTGTCCTCTTCTACCTTCTCTTCTTTCATAAATCAACATCATAAACACATAGATTTACTTTTTTTTTTAAATATATCAGTGCAAGTTTGTTTTCACGTCTAGTGCTGCAGAATCCTTCCTTGTTTCAAAAGGGGTCAGGAGCTTTATTAATGACTGGAGACACACACACACACACATTCCTGTATGTACCAAGTTCCATTTGGATGACCCACCATATTGTATGGTGATCAGGAGAGATTAAAAAAAAAGTGCAGGGTAGAAAAATAAAAGTGAGCAAATATGAGCATCTCAACAATCAGAGCATTTTAAGTTGATGGAAATGTTAAGTCAGTTGGCACTGAAACCAGACAAAATCTGAGGAATTGAGTGTACTCAGGAAAAGAAAATAATTAAGAATTTTATTCTAAATTGAGACCATCAGCTGATGTAATGCCACATACTGTAATGCCGGGACCTCCAATCTGGGACCTCTATGAGTTCTTGTTTCATGGAGGCTGACAAAAGCAAAAACAAAAAAAACAAACAAAAAAATCAGCATGAGCCTTATTGTTTTTGAATCTTCCCCCCCAAAAAACACAGATTATAATCCAGCATTATATGCCCTCACAGTCCAAGAGGTTCTTGTAATTTCTGTTCTGATAGGACACTGCTCAGGGTAGTTACAGATTATGAAGCAGAAACAAACCAACAATTTTAAACTGCAGGTGACATGTATAAAATACAAATTTCTCCTGTTTAAAAGAAACTTGATGTATGTTTTTTTTATATATATATAAAGTTGGGTCTCTGATTAGCTGGGGAACTCAAAATCGGCTGAAATGTGGCTCTGTGTGTCGTTTCCAGGAATCTTCTTCTATTAAAGTTTTCATTAATATACTGCTCCTCTGATAGTCAACACTGGGAATAAACTGAGTTCAGCACATTTGTGTCCTCGGTTTGAAAACTTCCACTTCCTGTCCACTGGGGAAGAGACGCTGATGGAAAGTCTTTATGTCCTAAAGTCTTTCTGATGATGGACCCAACGGTCATGGTTTTCGAAAATATTCCAGTCCACACGATTCATCTTCAATGTGCCTTATAGTGGTACTGAGGTTGTGTTTTTTTTACCCTGTACACAAAACATCACTTCCCATGATGCATTTCTCAACAATATCCAAAAACCCTTTTTTGTTCATGTGAAAATTGTCTCACTTCACAAAAATATCAAGTGGATCACTTTTTTTTGTCAAAAGCTGTTAAAATGAATAAGATTCCATACATTGTGTACATTTTGGAGAGTTTGATTCCAACACAGAAAGGATACTGCGGCACTGGTGTCTTTTTATATATATATATGTATGTATATATATATATAAAAATTAAAAGAAATTGTGGTGCTCAAATATATTAAAAACCTATGTACAATATGTTGGATGTGTCATGTGCCATGAAAACGAGGCATTTGGGGCTCCTACACATTTTCCCAGTTTGAAAGTTTTCCAGAACCTAAATTATAGTCTGTGTCAGTGCGAATCGTCATCAAGCAAGATATAGACAAACACATGTTGTCAGTTGACGGCGTGCGACAACACAATCTGGTATCATCACAGACGTTTTTCCCCGTGATTGTGTAGGAACCCTGGACGGAAAACAAGGCAACAGAAAATGGAGGAAAGAAAAGGCACTGTTGGAACCAGACACAGGTAGACGGGTCGGGATGGTACCCGCCACACACGCACGCACGCATGCGCACGCACACACACACACACAAACACCCTCTATAGTTATGAGGACCACTCCATTGCCCCATAGCCAATAACTAACCATCATCTCTAAATGCCTGACCTTAATTTTCACCCTAAACGCACAAACAGCTCTTTGCATTTGTGCAGACGGGCCAAAATGTCCTCACAATGATGGTTTTAGTCCTCACAACCTAATAAAGACACACACACACACACACATCCCATTTGAGAATATCAGTCCTCACATTCTCAGCTCTTTCTGTGAAACTATGACATGCGAAATAAAAAAAAAATTATAATCTCATCTGTACATAAAATGTACGTAAACGATACTTTCATCTGAATTGGTCTCACCACCAGCATGTGATTATGTGAAATCAACAAAGCAGTCACAAAAAACAAATCCTTTATAGTCTCTTCTTCTTCTTCTTTTTTCTTTTTTTTTTGCTGTACAGATTTCGTCTTTATACACAGTGCCCCCTACAGGTCGGTCCCTTCCACCGCCGCTCCTGAGAAATTAAATCATGTCGGCTCACTGTCAGCCCACACTGCCCCGCCCCCACGTTCCTCTCACGTCATTGGCTGCATTGTCGCGTGTCCATGCGGAGCGTTGAAAAAAAACCCAAAAGACAAGCTCCGCCCCTTTGCCGCCCCTCACGCCTCTGAATAGTTACTCTGTCCGTTCATCTTGTCCTTCTTTAGCTTCACGCCGTCCACCAGCTCAAAGTTATAGTTCTCCAGGGCGGATAAGTTCCTGTCCGTCATGCTGCCCTGCGAGCATGCGCAGTACAGCACCACGCCGCAGATGGCGCCCAGGAAGACGCCCAGCGCCGACATGGCGATGATGGTGATGAGGATGGGGTCCAGGGTCTTCAGCATGTTGCTGGGACCCCCGAGCTCACTGGGCTCCGGGGACAGAGGGTCCATCGCTGCGAGGCAGAAACCAACACAGACATGAGTTTATGGTCCAGTGCAATAAGACAAGGCTTTTGATTACATTTTACATAATACATTATCAGACTTTTTGGGCGTTCATTTGATGCATAAATGTCCAAATGAAAATACAGACACTAACGATGACGATATACTTACGGATGAAGATCTCAGTCGGTGGAGATGTAGGTGTTTGTGGATCTGGGAGAAAGAAATGCACAAAAAATAAAATTTCCCTCATGGCGTTCAATCCAAAACTGAACAATATATGATGATAGAGAAAATAATGTTATTTTTACTATTTACAGAATTCCCGTCCTGTTCTAAGAGTCACAACATTACAGTTGTTTTTATCTGTACAACAATAGTGAGCTCCAACACTACACACCTCTGCAGTCCTCTGCATTGATCCCGTCCAGGATCTGGATGTTGTCCACGGCGATGTGTCCAGTGCTGCGTCTGTCTGCAACGCCTTCCACCACCACCTGCAAATCAATATCAATATAAAAGCTTTTACTGTAACAGGCATTTCAGATCCATAAAGCAAGGATGTAAGTGAAATGTTTTCTAAAAACAAATCAGCACATATTTTTTTATCACTTTAACTTGAAATGTGCAACAATGAAATTGCATCACAAGGATTTTTGAAAAAGGAGGATCACAAACCTACAATAATAATAATAATAATAATAATAATAATAATAATAATAATAATAATAATAATAATAATAATAATAATTATTATTATTATTATTATTATTATTATTATTATTATTATTATTATTATTATTATTATTATTATTATTATTATTATATACTTTTATCTTTGTTACAAATCCTTTTCTACACAAGCTTGTGTTTTACCTGATATGAGCCGCTGGAGTGGGGCAGTAGAACTCGTGCCTCCCTCCAGCGGTCGTCATGGAGACCGCTGACCGTCCACAGCATCTGCCCGCCCTCGGCCTCCCTCCTCTGCTTGATGTGAAGCCACCCGGCGTGCTCTCCGGACACGTGATACCAGAAGGACATGCACAGGTCGGCGTCCGGCGCCGTGATGGGCAGGCTGGCCAGCCGGGCCACATGGTCCTCCTCTTCCTTCTCGCCTTCACTTGGCACGCTGAGCGTGTCCTCGTCGCTCAGCTGCATGATGATGAAGTTCCCCAGTCTGCCTGCAGAGGGCAGCACCAGACAAGGTAAGATTATTATCATCTTTTCATCACTCTGAAATAAGACCGTAAATGAATGTATGGCAATCTCAATGTTGCAGATTTCTGTGCTTGTTTTTGTCTGAACACAAAAATTGCCTGAATCAAAAATAACATTTTGCAAGGTTTCCAAAAGCCATTAAATACATTCAAGGCTATTTTGGACAAGAAAGGCCTGTGCACGCCTCAGGGGGAAAGATCAGACTTGACATCCCAGAGGACTCATTTTTTATTTGTGATCTGGTTGAGTCAAGAAATCAAGGTGAAATCTTTCATTTTAAAGCTGCTGCAGCAGCTGTCTCTACAAAAGATAAATCCATCAGCGGAGCTGTGAGAGGAGAGAAGGCCAGAGAGCCGAGACGTGGCGATGAATTTGAGTGCTGTAAGTGTTTTCGAGGCCATTTCCAAACTTTTTGACGTTTGACGACTCAAAACATCTTTGAGTGTTCTATTCTATTTAATGTTGAAGTGAATAGATTTCTGGAGCTTTGCAAGTCTTTGGGGATCCTGCTTATGGTTAGTGGGTAATTAAGAGTCTGGATTGTTTTGGATGGCTTGGGTTGTTTTTTATGGCTCTTTTGTTGTCTTAAGTTGTTTGTCTGTAACTCATAATTGCTGCTCAACTTCACCAGGATATTATAATTGAAACAAATAGATTTTTAATCTTAACTATGGTTGCCTATAATAAAAAAAAAGCCAAGTTGTTTTCCTTGCTTATTAGTGCTGAGAAAACATAATGTAGCAAGTTAATTATCATCTATTGAAAGTTCACGCTAACTTCCGACATAAATAACAATTTTGAACGGAAGGGACATGTAATTATTGCCCAAGGATGCTCTGAACTTTTACTCCTGAAAAACATGTCATGTCTCTTTAGGGTTTTTCTATTCTTGGTTTTCATCTGTGTGCTCTGATTTAACCAACGTCTAGCAAAAGAGGGGCAGACAGGCTGCTCTCCCAGAGCATCTGTCGAGTGGCGCTGGTTTAGGAAAACAGCACAAAAAGAAAGAAAAGCACACAGAATGTGAACATGCGTGTGGTACCTATGTGGTCGTGGGCGGGGCCTCTGTGGACGGCGTGGGCATCGTTGGTCTGGATGAGCCACTCGGCGCCCGCGCCGGTTTCTCTGGACCAGCCGCAGAACGACGAGAACTCAAAGTTACAGGCGAACCACACGTACGCTGTAGAAAAAGAGAAAACCAGATGCTGTTAGAAAACTCGGTGAGGTTCATTCAGCACTGGTCCGGCTGCGTTCGATTTTTGTGTATATATATATATATATATGCTGTATACACAATATATACTGTATATTGAGTGATATAAAGGCCAGGCTAGACACGCTATGATGCTGGACTGTTTCAGGTGGGGAGGCGGGAAGTGAGATGGCCGGAAGAAATAAATGCGAGCCGTGTAACATCCATATTACAAAGCTGTTCCTGTGGTATTGTACAGCCGGTACAAATTGTGTTGCGTTTTGGAAAACATATTGCACTCAACAAAAAAAGGCTTGTACAGATGAAATGGGGTTAGACACCCACACACGCACAGAGAGAGAGAGAGAGAGAGAGAGAGAGAGGGAAGGCTGTGATTGTGTACGTCAGACAGAGCTAAAGGCCATTTTCCTGCACAGCCTCGATGAAAACACAGCGACAGAGACGTCGCCGCAGATCACAAACAAAACATACAGTACACATGTTTGGGATTAGGACATCGAGAGAGAGAGAGAGAGAGAGAGAGAGAGACAGAGAGAGAGGAGGACGCTGTGCCACCAATATGCGGATGTTGCCTCTGAAGAAAAACCCCAAACTGAAAAAAATACATTTTCCTCCCTTTGGTTCTGTGGTTCTGTGCCAGCGGTGGACCGGCTGCAGTGTCCAGGAGGAATTGTCTGAACAATGGTGGACAGGTTCCTGTCTGAGAGGAGAACATGATGCAGAGATGACCGTGTCCACTCCGACCTCAGAACATCTCCGCCTTGGGCTAATTAAAACCCAAGAGTCTTTTTTACGCTCACTTCATATCTCTCTCGCTTCCAAATGTAAATGTGGTGTCTTTACATCTGGAATACGAACTGAGGAATAATCCCATCAAAAAAAATAGCTGTCGATGCCAGAAACAAACCACTGTATTTGGCTTTGAACGTTGCATTTTGGACAACCTCTGCTTCTCTTCATGCATCAGCAGTGTCAGAGCTTTGTTTTTATTTTGAGTTTTTTTTATCATGCATTTTAGACGGATGTGATTAAAGCGCTCTACTTGTTTCACTTGTGCTCGAGCCGATTAACTGATCAAAGGAGATTGATAAAACAACAACCAAAAAAAACTCAACTGCAACAAATGTATTGTTCTGTCATTTTTAAAGCAAACGTAAGCGAAACTGTGTCTCAGATTCATCCTCAAATGTATTTTTTATTTTGTATTATCATTCAGTACTTCAGTGTGAATTCAGTATCTCCAGATAGTTAAAAGGTCACTTAACTTCTGCTCTCCCATTTATTTATACTATTTATTTGTTTATTTATTTAACATTTTTTAATTATTGTTGCTTTTTCTGCCTGTATTTAAATGTATCATTCATTGTAGAGGGCAGAAGAATGGATGTCAGACAGGAAGAGAGAAGAAGATAAAGATGAAAGGTGAGTAGAGGAGGAAATCCAAGAGGAGAATAGTAAACCTGGGAGCAGATGGCGCTGGAGCTCCTCACCTGGCATGAAGTCCATGATTGGGTCGGCCGCTGCGGTGCCTCCTGCTACGGACAGATGGGACACTTGAGGTGAGGTCAAAGGTCAAAGGGAGCTGGTCCCGCCCACACAGATGCCAACACATGCTCACCACAGTTTATGAGAAATCAATAACAGATATTTCAAATCGCGAGAGAGACATGCATAAAATGTCAAATAGGTCATATCTTTCATGTGAAAGTTTTTAAAGTTAAAAAATAAATGAATCAAATTAAATTAAGTAAACTAAGATTTATTAAATTTTTTGCAAAAGTTTTCTCTCTCATATTTAGTTTTGAGTTGTTTTTTTTTTACCCGTCGTTGCGTCGTAGTGTTTGGGCACCTCTCTCTCTCTCTCTCAGTGCATGCTGGGAGATTTTGTTGAGTGAGTGGGTGACTAAGCGTTTGTTTCATAAATATTTAGATTTTGTATTATTGGGTATTTATTTAACACACTTTATTGTTTCTAAATGTCTTAAGTTAAGTGGGTTGCCTCCTTATTATCAAAGTATTTTTAAATCATGGGCCCTTTTTTGTCCCACAACTGCAATTTTGTGAAAGGCATCCATCAGACTGGATTTGAGAGCAGGCCTCCATCTGTGAGACATGTAGGTGACCTTGACTCTTTTAAAAAAGGCTGGTGTTTTAAAAATATAATTTGTTCTGTCGAAAATGATCAACTGTCTTTTGCACATTTCTATTAGAAGGAACAAAAGTATTATTATTTTTTTTACATTTGCACTTTATTTGACCTTGTAGTGTGACTTCAAATATGTAAATAAAGTGTTTTTCCAAAAATCAAAATCTCTCGCTCTGTCATTGTTGTTTTTACCCGTCGTTGCGTCGTAGTCGCTGGGCGCCTCGGTCTTGGCGCCGCAGTCCTCGCAGTCCACTGACACCGTGGTGCCCGGTACGGTGACGGGCGCCGTGGTGGTGGCTCCGAACGTTGTCATGGAAACCGTGGAGGCCGCGAGCGTGGTGGGAGGAGCTATGGTGGTAATTTCTGCAAAGATAGAGATGGGGATAGAATTAGGAGTTCATTTAACACACACTTTTCCCTGGGTCATCTTCTTTCTCTCCCCCTCTCCCTTGGCCATGTGTCGACCTCTCACATTCTCTCTCTCCCTGAGGTGTGAGCAGTTCACCAGTTCACTGACTGGATGAGTGACGTGAGCAGGCCCATAACAATCACACCGTCATCTTCCAGCATACACCTAAAAAGCAATTATGGTAGAATAATAAATCCAGGCCTGTGTCATCCAATCCATCCATCCATCCATCCAACCACCAATCCATCCACCCTTTCATCCATCCATCCATCATTCATCTATCCATCATTCATCCACTCACCCATCCATCCATCCAAACATCCACCCACCCACCCACCCACCCATCCATCCATCCGTCCATCCATCCATCCACCCACCAATCCATCCAAACAGCCATCCACCCTTTCATCCATCCATCCATCATTCATCTATCCATCATTCATCCACTCACCCATCCATCCATCCAAACATCCATCCACCCACCCATCCATCCATCTGTCCATCCATCCACCCACCAATCCATCCACCCACCAATCCATCCACCCTTTCATCCATCCATCCATCATTCATCTATCCATCATTCATCCACTCACCCATCCATCCATCCAAACATCCACCCACCCACCCACCCATCCATCCATCCGTCCATCCATCCATCCATCCAAACATCCACCCACCCACCCACCCATCCATCCATCCGTCCATCCATCCACCCACCCACCAATCCACCCACCAATCCATCCACCCTTTCATCCATCCATCCATCATTCATCCACTCACCCATCCATCCATCCAAACATCCACCCACACATCCATCCATCCATCCATCACTCATCCATCCATCTATACATCATTCATCCATCCCTCCACTCACCCATCCATCCATCCAACCGTATACACATTCACCCATCCATCCACTCATCCACCGATCCACCCATCCACTCACCCATCAATTCATCCACTCACCCATCCATCCATGGGAACAAAGATACTCCCTCCTTTGTTCTCAATGACACAAACGTGTCATTTTACGGCTTCTGAAGAGTCTGATGCGGGTTCACACGCCCACTTCAGGTCGCTTAGCAATAAAAACCAAACGACACCGGGGGGTCGTCGACAGTCTCTCATTGTAAAGATGCTTGTGTTACACTTAACACCTTTTCTGCTGTGTATCAAACAGGCTTTATGAAGTCCATGTTCTCAAAGTACTGTCTCTAATGAGCTTCTTCATCTTTAGAGGCGTTGAATTAACTCTTTTTTTATATTCTTCCTGATTTCATTAGCCAGGGCCAGAAACCACAGGAGTGTTCTGCTTTAATTTCAGCGGCGGTGTAACAATGTGATATTAAAGAAGTATCATGCTGAGGCAAATTACCTCAAGGGCAAAAATTATTTTCCCAATTATTCTGACCTAATGGAATCTGATCCCACAAAAACTTTCTTTCACATGTTTTATTTTCTAATAGCAAGGCTTTTCTTTCGTTTTTAAAGATTTTATAGCATTTTTGTTTTCTCTTTTAACGTATATCTTTCACTTGCGCTCAACACCAGGTAAAATTCCTTTGGCGAATAAAACAATTCTGATCTGGTGTCTGATTTGACACCATCACCGTTTGCATTTAAGGCCTCTATACTCACTCCAACCTGCTTTTCATGACGTTATATATGATCAAATCTTGAATACACCTGACTAACCTTCCAGTTCACAGCCCAGCAGCTCCAGCCGGAGGCCCAGCCCCTCGGTGGTGGCTCTCTCTGGGTAGATCCTGAGAAAGCGCGTGAGGATTGGACCCATGGACCTCAGCTCCGGGGTGTCGTGGTTCTGGTTCCCGATGAAAATCTGAGGAAAAAAGCACTTAAAGAGTTAACTACACTATGTTGAGTTGCGTGGTTCCGTGTCACACAAATGGATTTTACAGAGGTGCCTGCAAAAGTTATTAAAGGACAGAGTTCAAGCTTTTCTAATGCGTGATGGAACGAGCCATAGAAAGAAAAACAATAATAAAACTAAATTCATCCTTTACCACCCAACACTCCCCTGCCTGTCTGCACAGCTGAATAAAAAATCATTTTAAGCATACTTTGATATTTAAGCTAGGCCCGTGTCCAAACATGAGGAGGAACAGATGTTTTGGCTTCACTTGCCGTCCATCTTTATAAGCAGTCTATGGTTTTTACATCTAAAAGGGCATCAGTATTTTTTAAGCGCATTTATTATTTAACATTTTGCTGTCTCGAGCATTCAGAGTTTTCCCCTTATCCATGGTCTCCCACTGTTTACAGAGGAACACCTTTATGCAATTTTGCGTACTGTACAAGTAAGTACAGCACACGTGTGCGTGTGTGTGTGTGTGTGTATGTGTGTGTGTGTGAGACTGCCCATTCATATATAAATCCATGTACCGGAGCAGGGCTCCCTGAATCCACCCTTACTTCCTCTCTGGTATTCTGAAGAGGTCTATAAAAATAAAAAGAAAGACACAGGAAACCGCAGTGCATCTACATCAGCAGGAGTCTGCTGGCTAACCTCGTCCATCTGGAACACATGTCCACAAAGGAAAGGGGGTCTTCACAGCAAGGATCGTGTAAAAGATGAAGAAAACTAAGAGCATTTTTTTTTTCCAAGAGCATGTCTCTTTGTAGTTGTTATTTGTGACATTTTCCAATCAATTCTGAGGTTGCCTCCATCTTTTGTACGAAACACTTGTAAGTGTCATTTTTTTTATTAATTAATAATAATAATAATAATAATAATGTTTCCAGTCAATTTAGTGGCTGTTTTGGAACTTTGGATCATAAAACATGACATCACAACATCTGACCTGTTAGAAATCCTTTGAGTGCCTAAGAAAAATGACACCTATGACAATGACATGATGATATTAGATACCAAAATATCATACAGGAGGAGAACCATTGAGGACAAAAACCTTGTCAGCTTTTTTTTTTTTTTTTTAACCCATCAAAGAGTCGACGAACACAATATCGCCGACTGTGTCCTCGCAGCAACGGAGGAGAGCAGGAGATAATGACGCCACAGGAGAATTCTGGGACGTCTGATCCGGTGTGGAGTGAACGAGTGAAAGAACAAATCAGTCGGGAAGTGAAGTGATAAATAAATGAATAAAATGAGAAATGAACTCATCTAGCCTTGTCTATAACTTCTCTTCCTGCTCCTGCTCTGGTTACTGGAGTGTATCCCCATTTTCTTCCTCTTTGTGTTGAGTTGTTGTGTCTCAGTATTATTTTGCTCCTAATTCCCCATGAGCTTTATTTTTCCACATGTCACAGGTTTTTGTTGAGCATGTCAGAACAAATCTGAGAGATCGTATGAATAGTAGTCTATCATTTTGGGGGCTGGTAAACGTTCCATTTCCAGGAGCAGCGCTGCTGCATCTGTCAGGAATTGGCTTTCAGGAATTACAGATTACAGTTTGTTCCATGCCAACAAGCTTTTATCTGGCTTTTTTTTTTTCGCAGTGTACTTTTCTGTTAATCTGCGTTGGCCCGTATCAGCGTGCTGCCAAGGCAGAGAGCGGGGAAACATTTTTTTTTTTAGATAAAGACATGGTGAGGAAGAGCCGTAATGTTTTCAGCGGAGCAGCTTTAAAATCTCATGAGATCCTTGTATGAGTTTTTCTTTATTTTTTATTTTTTTAAATAAATCTAAGCCTTACGAAACTTTTTTTTTTAAATCTAGGATTAGGATTTAATGCAGGATTTTTTTCTAAATATAATGCAGTATTTTTTTTTACTTCCGAATATTCTGAAAAAAAAAATCCACCACTTTTCGCCAGTTGATCTTTTTTAACAGTTCTCAGCCCTGGGCTGAATGTGAATGCGTCAAAAAAAAAAAAAAAAAAAAGGACACGTCTCTTTGACATTTAAACACCTGTTCACGGCTTCACTCAGTCGCGATTTTGCGTGACTGTGTCATTTTTTTGGTAAGTTGTTCAGAATTTGCATACACAGCAGCCCGTGACCCATCACTTTTGACCTTTGTGATCTCTCGCTTAAAGAGACGCATAAAGTGAAACACACACCTTGGGCTTGGTGGTGTTGTCCTCTTTGACCACCGTCCACTCTTCTCCGTCCAGGCTGTGTCCCACTTTGAACCTCTTCATGTAGACGTTCCTGTCGCGGTGTTTCCCTCCCTGGATCAACACGCCGCTCACCATCTTGTCCTGGCCCAGATCCACCTACAGGCCAGGGGGGGATCACAGTTGATGACACAAACGGATCCTGGCTGGTATACATCCCGGAAATCACCATTGTGAGAAATTAAAAATGTGGCGGAACCAACCTGGAGCCACTCGTTTCTGAAGGGCTGCTTGGTCTGCTGCCCCGTCCAGCCCGACCTCCCCGTCAGGAGGCGAGCGTTCTCGGCCACCCAGCCGCGGTCAGCGTATGACGAGGCGCCGATCTGAGCGTCCGAGATCTGACCCGACACCATCCCCAGCATGCCCGAACACAGGTAGTCTGCAGATAGCGAGAGAGAGAGAGACAGAGAGAGAAAGAGAGAGAAAGAGAAGGGGTCAAGCATGAAAAACGAAAAAAAAAACAGCGTACAGTATGATAACGAAGGCCAAAGCCATCGTTATCTTAATGCCGACACCAAAGATCTGTTTATCTTCTCTGGGTTGAGTAAGGTAAAAACTTCAAAGTATTTTTGCCCATTAATGTGTTGCTTTGTTTGCTATAAAACATTGCACTATATATAATGGTGCTTTGTTCTATTTTTTATTAATAAACTAAAAACCCGACTTGAGCTCTGGAGGATTAAAATATGCTCTGTAGTTAGGAAAGTGGGAGAAAAATATTTGATCTTCCCGGTAATAAACACACAGGTGCTCTTCTTTGTCTGAATGCAGCAACTTCTGCAACTATTAAGACCGCATTTACAATCATAATTGGATTTTGCACATTTTTCCTTGTCCTGGGACTCGCACAAACGTGCCATGTCAGCATGTGAGCGTCAGGAAATAAACTGCGCAGCTAATGAGACTAATTGGGAGACTTGGGCTTTTATTTTTGGATTTCCCAGGAATGAGCTGAACTTAATAAAAAGTTTAAAAAAAAAACGCCGGGCACAATGGTCCGCTCATGGTGAGCCAAGTAGGATTCTATTATCCACAACAAGCTTGATCTAATATCCGGCCCGAAACAGGCTGATAGTTGTATTTAACAAATGCCTCCAGATTTATGTCTGGCTCTTGACAACAGCTCTGTAGGATGCAAACGATGTGGATTTATAGCCAATCAATCACTTCTCTTTATGGAAAAAAAAAACAAAAAAATCTGAGCTTGTCTTTTAATGCATTGTGTCATTTATTTAAATGATTATCTATTTGTATTGCATGTTTAGTGAATTTTGATATGGCATGTAAGTTAAAATGAGGCTCAGGCTTTAGGTTTGGCTCTCTGGAGTGTATACTATTAATGGTTTCATCATGTGCAAATACTTCCAGATGTCAAACATCATCCTTGGATCTTGCACCACCTGTCTACCGCTCCACGGCCCGTTCTCCTATGAATAAGAGCCTATTAGCTCCTTCATGAAGCTCTTTACTCAGAGTGGCTGGGGGCACACATCAAGGACGGAGGCTTATATAACGTGAGAGGACGAGTAATGAGGCAGCATGTTTTTTTTTTGTTTTTTTTTCCTCTAATGAATAACCGTGTCCTTCTGTGGGAGTACGCCTTGGAAGCTCCATTATTTTAAATCAACAGATAGCAGCAGCAGCAGCAGGAGCGTCTCCTCTGGCAGCCAAAAAGATGCAGCTTTGATTCACGACGTGTAAAAGCCAGTAAACCTTATTAAAGGGCCAGCAAAAAAAAAAAAGAGGAGTGGGCCAGCGGCAAAGGCCTGTAGAACAATTACTCATTTACTCATCATTAAAATTATTTTGCATTAAGAATGGTTTTGTCTTTTGAGCGTTTGACGTCTAAAAATGAAGAAAGCTGTGAGAAAACGTATATGAAATACTTTGGTTCTGTGGACGTACATATACCAAATATTTGTAAAACTTCGTGGGTTAAAAAAAAAAAATAATAAAAAAATCACTTTTCAAAGGGGGTCAGGTTCAAGAAATATAAATGATTTTGAAATACTATGCATTGGTTTAATAAATGAGAGATTGAGGAAAATCACAAAAAATAAAAACTGCAGGCAAAAAAATGCACAAATGCGATTAGTGTCAAACATAAATCAGTTCACGGGGAGTTCATGCTGTGTGAGTCGTGTTTTTTTTTTTTTTTTACCTGACGTCCTGCAGCCGTAGATCTCGAAGCGCATGCAGATGCCGTTTTCCCAGGACATGGGTCGGATACGGATGTAACGGGCCAGAGTCTTTTTGTGGAGGAAGGCGCGAGCCTCGTCCATCGCATCGTGGTTTCCCTCAAAGATCTGAAGACGGTAGAAAAAAGAAAAAAAAAAAAACACGGATTAGAGATTTAATTCCACTTCCACTGTTTACTTATGACATCATTACCCGTGACATAAACAGTGAACACTGTATTTTTGTTTTCCAAAGTCCCTGTAACTGTGAACTCTTAATTTACTTTTGTAAAGTGAAAAAAATAAATAAATGAAATGAAGTAACCTGAAAATGAATGTATATATACATTGTAAGCAATTTAAATAATAATAAATGTATTCAGTCGGGATTTCTATGTGTGTGTCCTCTCTTTTTCCACATGTAAATGCGTCCCACATGTTGTACGTTAAATTGTGATTTAATATCTTAGGAGACCACATGTAGTGACATGACACGGATATAAAAAATGTATGCATGGATATATAAGTACGGCCACATATATATATATTTATACTCCCAGCAGCTGCTGCTTCTGCCGCTGCTCAGCTTTACTACTGTTGATGTAACATCTCCTGTTACTACTGTTCTGACTCGTTGTGGTTTGACCTCGACCTGTGAGCAAAGATCTCTTCACGCTGGGTTAAAAGCGCGGTGGAGACGTCACATGACATATTCGATGCATCCGCGGTGTCGTTTTTTTTTTTTTTTTTTACACTGTACATATCAATATGTTGCTTAATGAGCGTATTTCCTCCTGCGCAACCACTGCTCCTCCGTGGCAATTGATGGTGACTGTGATGAGCAAAGCGGGGGTGTTAAAGAGTCTCCGTCTTCTGGCTCACGGCCCAAAAATCCGTCAGCCTCGGGAAAAAAAAAAAAACATCGACTCAGCTCCTCACATGTTCACTCCCTCCATCGATTGGAAAGTGGAGCCCTTCGTTATTCCTCAATGTCACACAGGCACATGGTTAACTTTAGTACCTTCTGCTTTGAGCCCTCCTTCACGGTGACCCAGTCCTCTCCGTTGGAGCTCAGGTCCACCTTGTATGACTGGACGTAATAATGCTTCTTGGTCTCTTTGGAGATGGCGCCCTGCGTCCCCACGGCTGTGATGAATCGGAGGAAGCCCAGATCCACCTGGACACATGAGAACATTCAGGGGCATGTTAATGGAATAATAATGGAAAAAAAAACACACACCCAAAAACAAGGCAAGGAGGACACGGTTGTACCCGGAGCTCGAATCATTTAAAAGAAATGAATAATCAAAATAACAACTGAGCCTGGGATGAACTTATAGGAAAATGGTTGAAATGTACAGTATATCGAGGATGAATTGATAAGGGGGGTGATGATGGGTTATGGCACTTGACAACGTTTATTTAGAAAAGTGATAAATAATGATAACAATAATTGAAATTGTGTCTGATTGGGTTCATCTCGGGTACATTAGGGACAAGTGGATCTGTGCTGGAAAATCTAAACAGTAAATGAGAAAAAGCTCTGCCAAGTGTTCTCAGGAAAAAAAAAAAAAAATTGAAAATGAAAAAGCCTGCAAGGAGCAAAATGTTCTGGATTCTGAGGCTTGATGTAGCGTAAGGTTGCGTTTGTTCTTAAAGTGTCAAAGAGTTTAAGTGCATCACAAATGAAGATTCCTTCTATATGAGCAAGATGGGATTTGAAATCAATATTTAGTATTACACAATTACATTTAAAAAATAAATCCAAAAATCCAAATATCCCTCTACAAATGCACCATTGCCTCACACAGGATTTTCACTACATTGCAATGCTTTAAAACCTCTCCGGACATTTCTATTAATAGCTTTAGCTGATAATTGATTTTGTGCATTCGTTAATCAGCCAAACTCTTTTTTTCCCCCCTAGAAATAGACGGAGCATAATGTGATTTATATGGAATTGAAATGGACTCAGAGGTTTTGAGCCTTAGGGTCCTGATCCAGACAGGACCTCCGGTTGAGTTCTCTGAAAGGCTAAAGAGCGTGTGTGTGTGTGACTCATTTAAAGCATGCCAGGCCGTGTGTGTCTCTGTGTGTCTGTGTGTGTGTGTGTGTGTGTCTGTGTGTGTGTGTGTGGTGGGAACCAGCGCAGGAGAAATTTTACGGTTGTCCACCTGCATCACTAATGACTCGCGTGTGATCCGAGAGTGTGAGTTTATATATATATATACTGTATATATGTTGTAACCCTCTGGTTCAGAGGTCGAGTTCAGCCAACAGATGATTTTATGGGACAAACTGTAAATAATTAAGAACTAAACATACAACTCTTCTCTGTTTGTTTTAGTTTTTTTCCAAAGCGAGTTGCGTGAGCTGCACTGACCCTGGCGCACAATTGTTTTTCCCTCATGCGCAGTGTTAATGACCTCAACATGCAAATAAATACATCCCTACACTTTACACTTTGCACTATTGGGAAATAAACAAACCTTAAAAAACTGGACAAAATGGACTCATCAGCTTTAAATTTACATGATTCAAGGAAAATGGCGTTCAGGACGTGTTTACTTGAGATTAGTGCAACCTCAGGCTCTGCGTGTATTTACACAAAATAATAATGATTAACAACAGACCGAGGTTTCTGGAAAAAAAAAAAAAACTTGCAACATGTAAACGAGACCAGATGCTACATTCTATCTGAGATGAGTGCGGGGCGGTGATTTCTATATTGAAAGCTTGTCTTGTGTCTGATAGAATTAGAACATTTTTAGTTCATCAACGCATGATCCTCCTCCTCCTCCTTTTTTTTCCCCACCAGCCGTTTCACAGAAACCCTTTAAATAAGTAACTACAAAATGAAATTACAGGGACATTATCGCATCTTGTGACCATACTACCCCGTACACCCCCCCCCCCCCCCCCCCCCCCCCCCCCCCCCCCCCCCCCCCCCCCCCCGAACCAGTTTTCTCATGAAATCATGCTTTAAGGGCTAAACAACTGATAAAAATAACTTTTTTGAGGAAGGGCCGAGGCATTTTTATCTCACTGCAGCGTCCAGAAACAAGACTTTTCAAAGCTTCGAGAAAGGAAAAACGATAGATAATGATAGTTATCATCAAAGAGAGCGGGTGGTGATAACAGAAAGCCTCACAGGGCTCTTGAAGAATCAGTACCCCTGTCCACAAATACTTAATCTTATCTCAAATTAAGAGTAGTCCATATATATATAATATATATATGAATACTTATCACACCAAGTTTCTCCAAAGTGCATGAAAGCATGAAGCGCAATCCACCATTTTCATCACTGAGAATGAAATGAGACGAAACTTCCATTTCCTTCCACTTGAACTCAATAGAATTGCTTGTTTGTTGAGTTTGGAAATGATCGGTTGTGTAGTTGTGTAGTGAAATACAGCCAAGCCTTCAGTGTGTGGCATGCATCTGTAATATGGGCGGTGTGTAATTATATGTGACCAGAAAGACGTTGCCGCTGTGATACTGTACATGGGAAGGCACCAGAGGCCTTTAGCTTTTTTTTTTCTTTTTTTCCCCCCACTTATTCAGGGAAAAGGACTAAAAAGAAAAAAAAAAGATTCCCGCAGGTCTGTGTGAGTGACAGGGAGACCCCTGGGAAACCGGGCTCTGTGGGATCGCTGCGTCTGATGTTTCCTACACACAGCGTATGTGAAAAACACTGCGCAATTTTAAAAGTTGTGCAGTAAAACAAGTTAAACTTCTGTATATATAATTAGAGCATCGGTTGTGCTGCAAAGTGAAGTAATGGTGAGTCACACAAATGCAAGAACAAAAAAAGTGTTTAGTTTAGTCTAATTTTGCGGTTTCTGACTATTTTGGCTTGTGATCTTCTGCAACGTCTACGCAACGTCTAGCCAGTCTGAACAAGACAAATCATGGGTTTGGGTTTCTGTCCTTTAGAATAAAGAGCCTCAGTTTCCTCCATCGTGCACAGATTGTAAATGTTCCACCTTCACGACTGTAGCAGGAGGTGTTCACAGCTTCAGATCTGCGTCTGTGTGAATATAAGAGTCAGGATGGAGAGACAGGCGGCGACGCTGTTGTCTTACAACGCACACCGGATTTCAGAATACACTAAAATCAGGGGTTGGCAAAAAGCCGGTTTTGTTTGTTTCAGTGTTAAAAACGTGAAGCTGAAACAAATAAATGGTGTGTGTGTGTGTGTGTGTGTTTGTGTGTGTGTGGGGGGGGGCTGTTTGTGTGTGTGTGTGTTTCTCAGTGTGGGCCTTTGTCCCCTCTCTCCGTCAATAAATCACAGCGGAATTTAAGAGCCAGGCCTTTAAAAGGCCAATAAAAGTAGTAAATATCAATTTGAGGTCTAACAGGGAGCGAGCGTGGTCATGATGTGGTCATGACTAAATGTAGCATATGATGAGGGGGATGATGATGATGAGGAAGAGGAGGGCATAACCAAATAAATAAAGTTAAAATAAAAAAATCAACTATATAGTGTTCCACATCGGCTGAAGGGTAATTGCTTTTTTAAATTTTACTAATTACTCAGCACTTGGCAGTGACTTTGTTAAAATATTACCACTTTGGACTTTTTAATGATGGGAACACAAATGTGGGAGGGGGGATGGGGACATAACTCAGTGTAAGTGTGGCTAAATGAGATTAAACAAAAACACTAGGACTTCCTGCCAAAACAGGAAACTGCTCCAACAGAGAATGTAAAAAAAAAAGAAAAAAGAAAAAAAAAAGAGCCTCAATTATTAACTTTCAGAGAGTGAGATATCTTATTTCTTTCATTCCTATATTTGTCAGGACGATTATTGAAATGTTGTTCAAGCGATTTATTAATGACAACTGCATGAAGAGATTTTACTCTTCGTAAGTAATCTTCCTGTAACAGTGAGTGTGTGATTTTTAATCCAAAATGAATTCAACGCCAACACTATCTACTTTGATTTGAGGCTTTACTTTTTTGTGATGAATTATATATTTATATCGTATTCCAACACCTTGTTGATTGATTGATTGATTAAGGAATGGTTTTCCTGATTAGGTGGTGTTTGGGGTTCCCCTCGGTCATTGATGTTTCGGAGGATCGCTTTGTTTTCCCTCCAGAGGTTTCCTCTGCATCATCAGACCCTTAAACGCTCTCTGGAGGATCTTTTGTCTTTGTCTTTTGTCCCCCCCGCCCCCCGGCCCCCCCAAACCCCCCCGACACCCCCCTCCTTCTGTACCGGCTCCGGTTCCCCTCGGTCATTGATGTTTCGGAGGATCGCTTTGTTTTTCCTCCAGAGGTTTCCTCTGCATCATCAGACCCTTAAACGCTCTCTGGAGGATCTTTTGTCTTTGTCTTTTGTCCCCCCCCCCCCCCCCCCCCCCCCCCCCCCCCCCCCCCCCCCCCCCCCCCGCCCCCCGGCCCCCCCAAACCCCACCGACAACCCCCTCCTTCTGTACCGGCTCCAACAACACACCTCGCTCACCCCAGGCCCCAATTGTGTCGTCCAGATGCACAACGCTGAAGACAAACGGCAGGGCGTCTATAAATACATGGAGTCAGGAGGGAAGGAAGCCTTTCCTACGCTGACGTCATAAAGCTCAACAACAAGTCAGTTTACTGCAACTTGTAAAGATGCGTTTTTCGATTTAGCGATAAAAAAAATAATTAAATTCTCTTTTGTGTCTAGTCTTACATCTATTTGGTGTGCCTATTTTTCATTAAATCATGGAAAAAAAACTACATTTAATTCTTTTAAATTCCATTTTGCAAATATAAGTAGTGATCCATCCATGATTCTCACATTTGAAGCTCATTTTCACGATTGGATATGATTCTTTTTTTTTGGTCACGCGTGACAGTTGTTTCCTCTGTCAAGCTTTTATTTGAATACAAACGTGGTCCATACATACACAGAGGATTTCATCCAGCATGCCGATGACACGAGTCACTACGGTATAAAATACGATGAAAGATTTCTCATAAAGCAAGATAATGAGCTCACCGTCTGTTGCCATCCAAATTGCCACGGGTAACGTCACCCGACAACATTATGAATAGTAACCTGAAAATAGTATCAATAAAATATAAATGCCTCTAAATGAATAATAGAGGTTGTTTGCAGTGGAGGAGGCGGGCATGCGCAAATTAACTAAGCCATCATTTTCTTTTCAACTAAGACGAATGGAAAGCTGGAAGGCAAAAAATAGAAAAAATTGAAAGTTGGCCACGCAACACACTTCATCAAATAAAGTGGAATATTCTCTTCACAAGAACAAAAAATAAATCCAGTGTAGATGGTTGTTGTCAGTGTTGACAACTCAGAGTTGGTTAAATGACAAGAGGAGAGTGTATGTATGTATATATATAAAAAAACTAAAACAATGCACGAGCAGGGACCAGAGCGAAGGCTGGAGGAGACACCCCAGCCAGCGGGTCAAAGGTCAGCAGCCTTGTTGAGGAGGCAGATCACACCCACAGCTAAATGCACCAGGTGTTTTATCTCTGAATATAACGTGAGAAAAAAACCCACCAGTGCTCGCTTGTCATTGTAATTAAAAGTGGAATGTGGAAATTAAGGATTAGGCGAGATTTATTTGCAGCGCTCCAAAAAAATTGAAAAAAAGGAAACCTTCTGCCTAGAGGGGAAGGGGATAACTTTGACGGAATGTGGAACAGATAAATTATGACCCATGTTATGTTAAAGTTTGTTCGTGGTGTGCTCCAGGCCCCTACTCTCACTGCCACTGTCAGTTTACGATTCTACGATGAAATGCCACCTCACACATTAACATCATCTGAACTGGCGCCTTCAGAATGTCCTGCGTTACCTGGTAGACGAGTGGAAACAAGCTGTGAAAGATGACTTTGCTGTATATAATTAAAGCAAAGACCATAAGAATGCAATATATTACGTATTATACGGAATTAAGTCTTAAAAACAATTATTTATGGCACATTTATGCCAAAAAAGCTCTGAGCAGGGAAAAAAAAACAACTCAACATTAAAATCCTAAATGAGGAAAAAAAATACATGAATAAGTAACTTTCCCCTGGCCTGAATTTAGCACAAAAAAAACAAAAAACATACACAGTGCTTGTGTAAACACACGGGGGGGCTCCACCCACCATGTCAAGGCTCCGCACATTAGCTCCAAATGTCAGGCTTTGTATAAAAAAAGAAAAAAGAAAAAAGACATTACCAAAAAGCTCAGAAATAAACTAGAGCTGGAATGTAATCTATAATAAATAAGACGAGTCTACTACTCACAGCCACAAAGTGAACTGAGCGTCCCTGAAGGCATCGGCCTACTTTGTCTGGTCTTCTGCATGAAGCTGTTTATTTTGAACACTTTAAAACCTCTGGTGTAATTTCTGATTTCATTTCTAAAACTGTGATCGTCATGTCACGTCCCTTATTTTAAGACAAACCTCTTTTATTTGTTTGTTTGTTTTTATTTAGAGGCAAAACAAATCAAATTAACTAGGTTAAATTCTAGCCTTTAGGTAAATTCAGTAAAACACTGTCATTAAATGAAATCCCAGATGTCTCTGTTCCCCAGACAGACAATAGTGGGCCGCTGGTCTCATGCCTCCTGTCTGCTTCCTGTCGTAACCTCCTCGGGAAGGAAGTGAGGCCTGTTCTGCAGCGCGGGCCATTGTGAGACTTCCTGTATGAGTTCCCGTCCCGGGACAATGGGACGCTGCTGCTCTCCAGCCGCACCTTCACTACTTCTCTTTGGTCCCAAACCATTGAGAAAAACAAAAGGCCAATTATCAGCCGGGCCAGGATTCCTGAGTGTCTAAAAAAGGTTTTGACGACCTTTCGACCTCTCGGCTCTTTTAATTTGGCACCTAGAGGAACCTAAACAAATATTCCAGTTCCAGTAAAGGTGATGGAGTGCACTGTTCAAGAGTTCAGGCCTGGGTTTGATGTTTGATGAACTTTGAGCAGGTGTTTGGTCTAATATTTCTATAATTATACCAAATATAATATTGCACAATATACTATATATATCATAATATAAATAACAATTTTATATCATTTGTATGTATAAAAACAGTTAGTGATTGATTATAAGTTAATCATATCTTTCTATATATTTGAGTTTTCTGATGAGGTCAGTATTTAGCTTCAGTCCCTGAAAAACAAACAAACACACAACCTGATATATGATATTTATGAGCTTCGCAGTGTGTAGTAGTTGTTCTTTCTGGTTTATATGAGCAGAGCAGACACAGCAGTAACGTGTTTGGCCCGCAGGCTGAAACAGAAACAGCAAGGAATCTCTGACATGTAGAAGCAAACTCGTTCTCAATCGGTGAAAAGATACTGGATGTGGGTTTTTTTTTTTTGGGGGAAAAGAACAAAAAATAAAAATCATAGCTGGTTGCTCTATTTCTGCCTTTCACGTCAGATTTCACAATAACGACAAATGTCAGCGGCAGATTCCACTGAATAATTCAACGCTGTTTTTTTAATTCTTTTCATTCACAAACCAGTGAACAATTTTCAGACCAGATGTGAGCCAGACCTCAACGGTGGAGTTCAAACCGAAGGGGACGCCGTTTTTCTCCGGATGAGTGAATCAACGAACACGTCGAAGGTGAGAAGATGTCGTATGCTGGAAAAATCTTAATCCCATGACTTTGTGCTCTTTTTTGTGGTTGTTGTTGGGTGTATTTATGCACACAAACGAATGAATGAATGAGTGGATGAACGAGTGAGGGGGTGCCGACCTGTATCCACTCCCGGGTGGTGTCCTCCGACGGCGTCCAGCCGTTCTCGTGGTAGTTGAGGCGCGAGCGTTCGGGGGACCAGTTGGAGTTGTACTGGGACGAGGCGCTGATCTGCTCCGCTGAGATTTCCCCCGACTCCATTCCCAGAGTCTCCATACAGGCGAAATCTGACCATGGAGAAGAAAAAAAAAAAGAAAACTTAGTGAACAAGCGACATTGGAAAAAAACATCCGCTTGGATTTAACAAAAATACAAAATTAATAATCATCTTAAAATAAAATGTGTTTTTTCTTAACGTATGGCATTACTTAACCTTCTTTGTCATATCTCTCTCTCTCTCTCTCTCTCTATATATATATATATATATATATATTTTTTTTTACGTCAACACAATTATACTGCAAACTAACTGCTCCTTGAAATTTTTTTTTTGGTGTCTCCAGAGAGAGAAGTCGTAAACACTCGGAGTAAAACAAGACAGCAGTGTGATGAGACATTGTAAAGTGTCTGTCTCTGCTCTGCTGAGTTCACCAATAAAACACAAACTGCAAAATCTGAAAGAGATTTTTAAATCTTCAAATCAATTCAAATGTTTGCTTCTGGAATTCCCTCAAAACTACAAATGTACTTTTGAGCTTTATTTTTTTATTTTCCCCCCAAAAAAAATCCGACCAGGAATGATTTATGAGTTGAGAAAGCACAACGATAGATGGCTATATTTATGTAAAAACGTCAATTGTGTTTTTGATTTATTATTTGAATTATTACAACTATAAAATGTCAGAAGACAACGGTGTTTGGAAAGAGTCAGAGCACATGTGTGTTTCTCTGAGGAGGTAGAGTCCATAACAGCAGGGGACTCTGGGGAAGGAAGAGGGAGGGGGGAGGGGGGCTTGACAAAAGGAAATGTGTGTGTCTGTGTGTGTAGACGGGGGGGTCTGCCACTCTGGCACAAACACACTTTCATCATTCCTAGTTCCACAAAGATATTGAGAGAAAGGGTTCCTCCGTTGACTTCGACAGATCCGAAATCTTCCAATTTAAGATTTTTCCCAGAAATGGATTGCTGTCAAAAAATACAACTTTCCTAAAAAGTCCTCAATCCTTTAATCACTTTCATTCATTTCCATTTATCTCTCTTTTCACAACCCTAAATCCACAGCAGGATATCAAAGTTTAGTCTATGCTTGTTCTTTCCGAACATTTTAAGAAGCTGAAGAGAAAAAAAAATCGGAAAAATCTATATCTTTATAGATGTATCTATATCTATATAGATATAGATATATCACACCGTTTCCACCATTGATCCAACGCTTGAGGTTTTTACAAGTCCTGGCTCCTGTTCCACATTTCAACACAACCGTTGACCTTTGACCTCTAATCCCTAAAGTGCAACTCTATTACACAGTGAGCCAAACAGAAGCTCTGGGCAACGCACAACTCACGAACAGAAAACATTTAACGTGTGCTTTAAGGCTTTTACTCCTGTTTATTCTGAAATTATAATTTTAGCTTAATTGAAATCTTCTTTTCTTTTCCCAACATAATCAGTCATTTCTGTTGTAGTCGTCGAGCTACTTTATCTAAACCTTCCCCACAACCGAAAAAACACAATGTGGTTTGGTCAAGAGACTCTAACTCAACCTGTAGAGTTTAGCTGGAGGCGTGTGTGTGTGCGCGCGTGAGTGTGCGTGCGTGTGTCTGCTTTAATTAGGCTAAAGATAATTGGAGCTTCGTCTAACACCACTGCAGCTCTCAGCCATCATAGTTAACACTACGGGGTCAGATTTATCTCTCAGGCGCACTGAAGGCAGACTACATCCATATATTATCACATTGTCCCAAACACTCAGCTTCAAAATAAGATGACGCACGCACACAAACGCACACCCATTTGCATAAACCCAACAACCGCCACATGTTGTGCTCACGGTAAAAACAAACCAGAGAGAAAAAAATCATAATCTGATATGACTTTGAGCCCGTGGTGAATCAGCTGAATCCTACAAACAAGAGAGCAGTCACTCACAAAGCTTCCTGATGTAGAGTAAGTGAATATTCTCAAAAGCAAAAAATGCAATTTTGCTCTTGTATTAAAAATCTAGGATCCAAAAACGTCAATCATACATTTGTCCTGACTTGCTACTTGATGTAAAAAATCCTCTCCATGTTTTGTCATTCTTGGATATTTTTTTTTAAGCATCTTTGCTTTATATTGTGCGAAATTTCAGAATAAATGAATTAAGAAACATAGTTAAAACATATGAATCATCATTTAACAGAGAACACTGACCCAGAAACCAAATTCAAGCCCAATAATTGACTTTCAATCTGAAATGTAAAAGATTTAATGTTCCTTTCTCCTAAAGTCACCACAGCGGGACCTTACGCACGCTCATCTCTGCACACGCTCACATTCCTAACCCGGGGGGAAACAGAGGTCGAGGTTCCCAGAGTGCAACAACCATACGGAGCAACATAACTTAAACCTCTACAGGCTTTTTCTCAAAGGTCACACAGTCAAGTCTTTAAAGCCAAGGAATGGCTTTAAAGAATGTTAAAGAGCGTGTGGACATGAACAGACACACAATGTGGAAAAAAAAGTTTCAGAAGGTCCCAGAAGGAACACAAACGTTTCATCTGCTGATAATGTCAATAACAGAGAAATGTTCAGCTGGGGCTGATAAGAGTCAGAAGTAGGTCAAACAGATGGAAACACATCAGATGAAAAAGATTGTATATGATTGATATAAAGATTGTATAGTGCAAAAAAGTGCAATAATGTGGTGGTCAGGACCAGGAAATGTTGTACTCAAAGATTAAATTATAATA
>JAFBJU010000601.1:551115-576115 GCA_016785305.1 Colistium nudipinnis
GGAATATTATTACTGTATATATAGGGAACATAGACCACATCAGGCATGTCCTCCATCCAGAGGTCAAAGGTTAAAATATCCAACCGGCCCTTATTAGAGATGTGCTATACTGCTTCTATTTTTTATACAACAAAGTAATACTCCTAACGTGGGATGACATGTGTGTCCCCCGCCACCCCCTTCCAGCTGCTCACCCTCATCCTCGTGTCCCGGGGGGAGGCTCCTCTCACGGATGGTGTAGTTGGCGGAGAACCCTTCTTTGGCGATGGCGCTGTCGGTGGTGATGGTCATGGATAGGATGCCGGTGTAGGAGACCACGCGGCCCGGGGACGTCTGGCCGCAGTATCTGCCAATGTGGGGACCCACTGGATGGATGGATGGATGGAGAGGGGAGGATGGAGGTAGTTGAGTGAGGGTGTTGAAAATGGAAGAAGAGAGAAAGGAGAAACGTCGGCGACATCACTCTTTTAACTTTTAATGCTTTTTTTGTGTCATCATTTATTTATGCTTCACTTTGTCCTTCCCTGCCCTTAATGTCCTGGGACACGTTACGTGACTTTGAGGAAAGAGAGTTGTCTTTTTTTTTAGAGAGAGAGAGCAGAGGATGTGATACGGAAACAGGAATAAAGGTGAAGTGGCAAGTTGAGAAAACACTATATATAACCGTGTGTGTGTGTAATCACATCAAGTACAAAAATGCGAAAATTGTACTTGTAATTTCTGTAATTTCTGATAATCTAAGTTTTAACATGGGACAGCTTTGAATCCAGGTTGTTCAACTCCAGTTCAACTCCAGTTGAACAACTTTAAAATAATTATAACCCTGAAGTGATTTATAACTTGGGCTAAACTGGGCAAATAATGAAAAATAATAATAGGGTAGTAGAGTTTTTACATTTGGATTATAGAAATCAAGGTAGAGTCAAACTGGATGCTTGTGATGCCCTAATTTATTCAGAACGAGAATAAAAATAAATAAATGGTTCAACAACCATCTGGGTTTTTTAAAAGACTGCTGAGAAAAAGAGACGCAGACATTTGTGCATAACTGAAAACGTTGACAGGCACAAACATGGAGCTAAAATCTCCTTTAACCAGGATTTTTCATATAAACTACGACAGACTGTCTCACGTCTTAAAAAACATGGCCAGGCTCATGTTTCGCAGAGATACAGAATCTGCGGCCTCTCGAGGACTAAAAGAGGGAACGGAAGGTTCAGTGCAGACTTAAATTTTAAAATATTGCAGAAATAAGGCTCTTCCAACATTCTCCCTTCAGCCTTGAGGGTAAATAATCAAAATGGAACATGATAGTGTCTGTAATCTGGTGGATTATGTTTATCGGAATTTTATGCATGTAGTCGTCAATTTGTGACGGATTATGTTTTTAAATTGGTTCAGGCTTAATCTGATTATTTCTCGTACAATCAGCTGTAGCTCGTTTCTGTGTTTGGCATTTTCTTTTTTTTTTTTTTACTTGACGACTTGACGTCCAACTGCTGAAGACAATTTCTTTTCTAGAATGCAGTTTGTAAAATTCTTCGGGGCCAATGTAAATGCATGGTTATTTATTTATATTTCTTATTTTAATATTCCAGTGTCAGTATTTCACTGAAAAACACTAAAACACTAAAAATACTTGTTTCTGTTTCAAAAAACATAATTCATTGATATTTTTTTCCTGGGATGGAAGCCCTCTCGTTAAACCACTTCCCCTGTGAAGCACTGATTGACATCAGAAGCAGTGCATGCTGGGAGATGTTTGTTCTAAGTGTTTGATGGGATGAAAAGCTACATCCTGGTCTTCAGCCTGCTGCAGAGACGCTTTGTTATCTGAACCGACACACACCTACACACACACACACACACACACACAAACACACATTTCATTCTATGGCAACACACAACGTCATGGTACATGTACCAATACACACACACGGATCTCACACACACACACACACACACACACACACATTTACACACAGGACCAGGCCGTGGCATGTTGTGTATCCTGGCCCGACTTTAAAGTGTGTATCGCTGTCTGTCTACCTGTGCCAGTCTTTGTGTGCCTCACATTCCCCTGCCAGAGCCTGGCAACACTCAGGCAAAGCTGTGGGCAGAGAGGAGGGTACTGTGGGCATCCTGGCAGCCGGCTCAGGCCCGTCCCGAGGAATTATCTGCACGCTGTACGGCTAATTACACAACAATGGAGCTCCGGGCGTGGGGAGGGGAGTGTGAACAGAGCGAAGAGCAGGTTGCAATCTCCATCGTTCAGCTTCTTCTGTCTCTAATTAACGATTATTACCTGCTGTAAATCGCCTGAATGTTCATTATCAATACTTTGGTAATTATGCTTTGATAATAAGTGTGCTTCTTACACAAATCTCAGACTCTCCTGGAAATGTACAAACATGTCTAGGTTTGGTAGCCCTCCATAAGAAAACATGTGAAAAACATATTTGATATATAATAATAATAATGAATAATAATTCATCTCAGTTTTCTCCTTCGCCGCATCTCTCAATCTGAGCTCCACCTTCCGGGGAACCGTCCATCTATCCTCCTCCTCCTCCTCCTCCTCCTCACCTCAGGCACAACTCCTCATTTTGTGTGACCCCTCCCTGATCTACGTTCTCGCCCTTCATCCGTCCATCATTTTTCCCACTCTGACCCGGACCCTCACCTGCGGGGAAGCCGTCCCAGATCTCCAGCCAGTCGTATCGGCAGAGGGCGCCCGGCGGCGGCGTGCTGTCGGGCTCCATGTCGAAGCTGTCGAACTCCACCACTATCTCCGACATCTTGGGGGCGAAGATCATGAAGGTGCAGTCCAGGTTGTTGGGGTACTTCTCGGGGAAGCCCGGGGTCTTGACCACGCCCTGGGGAAGTGTGAAGTTCCTGGAACATTCTGGACCTGCGACACGGAGGAGACACAGGAGTTTTTTTTCTAGAAAAGTGCCAAGATGCCTTTAGACAGAGTGGATAGAGACCACATGAAGACTTTTAACAAACAAATCCGACAGATTAATAAAATCTCCCAACACAACACGCCACTCTGGATGAAAAGAACAAAGGGAGCAGCTGGCAAACTTGGCAGCTGTTATGTCACAGTGTGTGCGTGTGTGTTTTGTTTGTGTGTGTGTGCATGATAAATCGGCGCGTGGGCAGTCGGTGCCTCGCTGACGGTAAAGTGACAGGAGCGAGGTCACGCGGCGGCGACTGGTCTCTGTGGGATGAAGGCGACACGAGGGTCAAGCGTCCCTCAGAGGCAGGCCCACAGTGTGTGTGTGTGTGTGTGTGTGTGTGTGTGTGTGAGTGTGTGTCTGTGAGGGTTGCTCATGTTGCCAAGCCAGATGTGACCCGCCTGTTATCTGAGCAATCCTATAAACAGGAATACATGCATGGACGCACGCACACGCACACACCTACAAACAACTACACACACGCACACACAGGCACATACACACACACAGAGGGCAGTGGAACCCTCCCTGTTGACACAGGTGGTGTCATTAAAAGTGCGACATGATGAGCGATGTGAAAGGATGAGCGGCGAAGGGCCGAGGCAAGTCCTTCAATGCTGCTCAGCTGGTACACGCCCATGTGTGTATGTGTGTATTTGTGCGAGTGGCGCGTGATGCGCGCGTGTAAGTGTGTGTGTGTGTGTGTATGTGTGTACTCAGAGGATGCAGAGATTGTGTACTGAAGCGCATTCATTATTGTGTTGTCACCAACTGGAGCGTGTACTCAAACATCACGTTACGCCCTTCTCCTCTCTCATTGGCTAATCCTCTGTCCATTCATCTTTTTTGATTCTTTCAACTTTTTTTTTTCTTCTATCAACAACCCTTCAATCAATGGCAGCTTGGTCACCGTAAAAAAAAAACACATGTCCAGCTTGGACATGTGTTTCTGGTTTTGGAAACCTGCAATGAAACCAGCGAGTCGTTTCAAATATAGTTCTCCTCCCGATGTGTGTAATGTGGTCAGCAGAGGGTGGAGTCACCGTGGTGCCGGTGGTTCTGGGTAAAAAAAAAAAAAAAAGAGGCGGATGTACGCTCATTAGTCCCCGAGATTTACCAACCACTGCCACTATCTTTAAGACCGAACGCAGCTTGTCATCTGAACGGGGCCTGCGGCTTTTTCGTGGACTCGCTCTGTTTTTTTTTTTGGGGTAATGACAGAGGTGGAGGAAAAGACGGGGCACGACAGGAAGGGGAGGGGCCTATGTTCTTCTTTAGTTGGTGGCTTGATTCATGCGATCGTGTGAGTTCCCACCTGTACTCAGACCTCTCGATTTGAACCAGGTCTGAGTTTGAGTTTCCATTGGTGAGTTAATTATGAATTCATCATTGAACATCAGAGGTGGGACTAGGAAACTTTTAGGGTGAAACCCAACCCGCTGTGGGCGGAGAGGAACCCGGAGAACACCCACACAGACATGAAGGGGGAAAATAGCTCCACGCAGAAAAAAGTCCCATGAGCCGTGAAACCTTCTTTCAGCTCGATTTTATTTTTATAATAGTGGGTGGCGATATAATAAAATATTTTCATAGTTTTAAAACATTTTTTTTTCCCTTCTGGTTTCTTCATTGATATAATTCCTACCCTTAATGGTCACTGTTGAATTTCCAGACGGTTTTATTGCTGCTGCTGTTGTGAATGCCAAATCTTTCCCCTTAGCCGTTCAGCTCTCTTTTTGTAGTTATTTATTTTTTTTATCTTTCATATTATTCACAATCCTACTTCAAAAAAAAAAACGTTTTACCACAGTCTAAGTTTGCAGATTTGGAGCTGTGGTTTAACATTTCACCGTCTCAGAGAAGCACAGAGAGAAACACCGAGAGGAAAGTGCGTGTGGAACCAGAGCGGCGGCTGCTTTCAATATGCTGCTCCGACTCTAATGGATTCTAAACGTGGCGAGAGGGAAGGTGGAGGCATGGCAGGGGATTACCTGCCTGAGTACAAGGGCCATTTTTAACTTGTTGGAGGGTAGCGGACCTGTATTGAGGCCAACGCACGCGCGCGCACACACACACACACACACACACACGCGCGCTGTCCTAGTTTCAGAGCATCCATCTCATCTGCAGGTCACTCCCGTTGCCTCCAAGGACAAACAGCCCATTAGCTAAATGAGCCGGCGGTCCCGTGCACCTGTCTGTCTGTTGCACACACACACACACACACACACACAGACAGACACACACACACACACACACACACATTAAGGAAACCAGGGTAGACACGCCAAAATGCAAAAGGCAGATACACTCACACAGCAATGCCAACACAAACAGAAGGCGAGTGAAACGCACATGTTCAGATCATCTACACACATACACACACAATCACACACACAGAAAAACTCCCAGCTTGGCCTGATTCATCCGTCCTGCAGCTGAGGACACGGTGTCAGGACGCGTTCAACCAACGACAACGGCGACAACAGAAAACGGCGACAACGTGATTTTTCTGACGTCTACGGTGCACCTCATCTACCCTGCAGGTTAGCAGCAGCAGACCTGGCAACGTCAACCACACACACACACACACACACACTCCCTCTATTCACCACCAGCTGCATAAATAGAAGTCGGTTTGCTGACTGAGTTCTGGCTGCGTGCGCTGTGGTGTGATCTTCATCAGCAGATTTGTCCGGAAAAAAAGGTAAAAAATGCTTGAAAAAATAAATTAAAATATTAAAAAAAGGGAAGGTACAAAAAAAAAATTAGCAAAATATGCTGAGCAAGACAGTATATGAAAAGCTCCAGAACAGATGCTAAATTGACCTGGTGGTAAGGCTAAATGTGAAATAAACTTTTAAACTGACCCTTTAAATTACCTTAATTGAGAATGTATTGATGTTTTATTATCATATTTCCCCGGCCTTGTTTTAAGTTTAAGATTCTATTTTGGCCAAAAATAATATAAAGCTGCACTTTCTTTTTTTTCTTTTTTAATGGTAAGGTGACCCTAATGCCACCACAGTCTGAGAATCCCAATAATATGTTTTTATTACAGATCAAGCTCAAATATGAATCATCAAAAATATCTAAGTGGCAAAAAAAGAAAAAAAGACTTGAATGAGAAATGTTGAGGAGCAGCGTTACTTTTAAAGCTGATGCTTTGCTGACCTACTTTAAAAAAGATGTATTACACTCACATTCTAATCACATCCTATCATTCATCCGCCACGCCTCCACTTCGCGGCCTGAAATTATTGCTGATGCCAGCACACTTTAAGAATTGGATAATTTTATTTTATTTTTTTTATCAGAAGTGGGTTCCACAGAAGGAGCCCAGAACCCTGCTCTTATTATTTTCTCAATCTCATTTAAATAGAAGAGAGCACACGCCTATCCATTTTTCATTTTTACAAAAAAACAGGACTTCTCCACAGAACATCCACCCGGGGATTGTTATTCCTGGAGCCTGTGATGACTCTGAATCGTTATTGCTCTCTTGGGTGCCAAAAAACACGAGACATCTTTTTTTTTTTTTTTGAATCTGATTTATCTCCCGTCCCCTCTAGTGGAGAATGAAGTGGTCACAGGAGACTCGACGTGTTGGCAGCTTCTCAAGGGAACCCGAGAGGAAAGAGCAAAATCCAAATGTAGGACAAGGGAGCGAGGTTCCTTCCTCGACAGGCGCTGTTTATGTAAGACGAGCGTCCCTGCCCAATGGAATTCTGGGTCTCGGCGTTTGTGTGGCCCGAGGCGCAGGGGGGGGGGGGGGGGGGGGGGGGGGGGGGGGGGTGGGGGACGACGACCTGCGTTTAGGAAAATTCCTAAACTCATAAGTGAAAGGTCACTTCAGGTCAAGCAGGGCTATACTTTTTAAACAGTTTTTAAGGGTTTTCACCCTGAAGTTCACAGACAAACTGGCAACAACATCTGTTTCTCAAGCCACCCCGGAAATGTACCAAACTACTAATTGCTGAGATTTGGCAACGCAACACTACAATTAAATCAGAGATAATAATCGACCAAGCAAGTCTGCTTTTTTTGTTTCCTCCACTGTCAGGGCTTGGTGTGACACACTCATTCACGTCTCACAATAAACATGCCAAGTTGTGCGTTGGAAGCTCCGGTGCGTTAACTACGCCAAGAAAATATGCAACAATTCTTTTTTTTTTTTTTTTTTAAATGTCAAAAGTAAGCCAGAGACTTTTTTTTCCCATCATGTTCTCGCTGTAAATTCACCACTTCTAAACATGTGGATTTCATCAATTACGAGGATAATAAGAATCGACCTGCAGGGATTCAGGGCGTCAAGGTGACAAACGAGTTATATAAAACAAACAACACTAATTGTGTGGACCAATTCTCCCTGGCATGATTCTCGATGCAGTTCTCACCACTTTGTGTTTTATGAGGTATGTGAAGATCCTGTCGGAGCCGGCGCAGTTAAAAACTTCATCCTACCGTCCTGTGATCCTGAAACCTCATGAATCCTCCACCTGTTGAGTTTCTCCACCAATTATGACCCCAGGTGAAATACTCACATAAACACACACCTCAGGTATTACAAATAATATTATTATTCGTAAAAATGAAGGATAAAACAATATGACGGAGGTTGTGTTGAAAGGTGTTTTTTTTTTTTTTACACCTGGTACTGTTTCCTGCCTTCCCTGAAATATGTTAACTGGCTCAGAAGTGTTTACTGCTGGTTATTATTCATCAGGTGTAGGCGGAGATGTACGACAAAGCTGAACGCACAAAAAAACACTCAGTCCTGTGGAAACCTGTGGCTGAATTTAAATTGGCTATTTTCCACCAGGCGACTCATCACTTTGGCTGGAAAAACAACAGCTTCTGCTCCTCTTGGAGCATTTTTCAGCTGACACTGCGACAACACACACATACGAACACACGCACACACACACACACACACACACTCCCAACAGTTTTTACTAATGGGACCACGGGGCACACCTGTCTTGAAGACCTCGTAGCGGACTGAGAAGCCGGCGCCGTGCGTCTCGTAGTCAGAGACGAACTTGATGAGGAGCTGGCTGCCGCTGGAGATGATGGGCGACGGCGCGATCTTCCCACAGAATTTCCCCAACATGGGCGCCTGCTCGTCGCCGCCGTTGTAAACCTCCACGTAGTCGTACCTGCAGACACACACACACACGGGGGTTCTTAATTGTTTTTAATCATCACACAAACCTCTCCTAGGGGGATTATGGGGCAAGGCTGTTTCTTTGCAGGGTTTTTTTGTTTTTATTTTTTTCGCTCGAACGCACACAGCTGCCGAACACATGCGTGAGTGACGGTGGTTTCTGGGCCTACAAAAAAAAAAAGAAAACGGCTCTGGGCCACCAAGGGTTGATAAGATTAGTGGCAACGCAAACTTAAAAAAAAAAAAGAGGGATTCTGCTAATTTTTCTACATGGGAAAGTCACTTTACGAGAGTGATAATGTTTAACAGGAAGAGTCAGGCAAACTAATTGGGGGAACGGGAAGAAAAGTGGAATTGCACCATGTGTAAGATTAACATTTTGGAGCTTAACCCATTCAAAGATGATCATCTGTTGCAAATATGTCTACATAGATAGTTTTTATTTTTACGTTTTCAAATATGTATTTGCACGTTATGAGACAGATTTATTTTTGGGAAGCTGATACTGAAAATTAACAAAAAAAGTTTGGTATTAACAGCCTATAAATATGATGTTGTTCTTTCACAGATTAACCATAAACTAAATTTTTTAAACCAATGTAAACACAAAGGAAACATAAATGCAACCAAATGTATAGAATATTAATCAATCAAATTAAATAATAAGAATAAGAACATCAGGAATACGTGAGTTTAGTGTATCTGACCATGTGTTCTGAGCCTGAGGTGAAAAAACATGTTTTCTTTTAAGTTTACGCTTCATAAGAGCAATATCAGCTCAAATATGTGAGTAGAAGAAGAACAACAAACAGGAACATTGGAAGTGGGCGTGAGATAAGAAGAGACACAGATAACACAAATATGAACACAACAGTGTGAGGATCCCACTGAGCAGGGACACACTCCATCAGATCTCCCACCTCATCCTTCACCAGCTGACACACTGCTAGACAACATCTCCACTGTGTGTGTGTCTGTGTGTATTTTTACATGTGTGTGTGTGTGTGTGTGTGACTTCTGTAAACACATCTGGTGCACCAGTTCTGTACTTATATGTTTTTGTGTTATCGTATCCTGAAGTGTGTTACCACAAGTCTGAGTGCATTTTAAACACACAACACCATAACAGTGTGTGCGGCAATGACAGTGTTATGAAAAGTTGCAGTAAAAAAATAAAAAATCAATAAATCTAACTCATCTATTGGTGATTAACAATCATACGAGAAGAACTTCAGCACTTTGGACATAGAGAGCAATGTTTTAAAAAAATATATATTTTGCAGGTTATAAATGTGAAACATCAGCTGACGTCCATTTGAACCTTATCACAAATCAATTGCAGTGAGTAAAAAAATGACAAACTCATGATCAGTGAATACAAACTTAAAAAAACAGTCCACATGCAGATCATTAGTTCTCGTGTCTCATGGACTCTGTCTGAAGTTGAACTAATAGGATCCTCATCAGAGGAAATGAACTGTAATCTCCATTTGCTGGTGGCCAGAGATCAGAGACTGGAGATTATAATCTGAGACGACCATCCAGAACCAGTGGAAACGAGCTGGCTTTAGTTTATTGTGCCTCAGACGCAGTGGAACATGCAGGGAGGAGCAAGAATCCTATTCTGAAAACAAATTTTACACTCCTCATGTATCTGGCCTTTAAACATTTCCTTTCCCGCCATTTTTCACATCTGAAGTCTTTAATTGGGCATTTTTTCATGTATTATTATTGTCAAAAAAGCTCTTTGCAACCTAAATAAAGCATGATCATGCAAAACATGCAATATGATATATCACGCTAAGCAAATCAGCAACAGCAAGAAATCCAATACAAGCTTTTAGGCTCTCTGACCTCTGACCTCTCCGACCAGAAGATCAGCAGCAGCTGATCTAATCTAAGTCATGTGAATTATTAGATCCTGATTTACAGAATAATCCACAATTAGACATTTCTATGGATAGCCCTCCTGCTATAGGTTTAACGTATGGCGCTACAGCTTCACAGGCCGACAAAAAAAACACACCATGGGTTTGGTTCCCACAGAGCTTCAGCTCCACCAGACAGTCTGATGATTCTCCTCGTCACTAACAACATTACCACGGCAGAAATAATAAGCTTGTTTCAGGTGGCGGGTTTCAAAGAGTCTCTTCATGACATGCTGCATGGGAAAAGTGATTTTTTTCTTCTTCTTCTTCTCCTGCAGATTTAATAACATCTCGACAGACAGAGCAGCTGCAGAGAATCACTTATCGCAGATGTTTATCTGGATTTACCAGGAGCTGCAGGTGGAAAAAGCTTAATTTTATGCTTCTTTAATAACCTAATTTAGCATACAACCTCTGAACGGGTTTAATCCAGAGAAGACTCATTTCAAAATGAATTTTGAATGTCATTTTTTTGGCAATTCGCCCTTTGTGAGACGGTTTATTTTGGACATGGAGACATGGCCACAGAGGTCCGTGGCTTGTGGTCATATTTGTCGATGCATTCACGTCCATGACTAACAACAACACGCTGCACAAAGTCATCTTCTGAAAACACCATCTTAAGAAAAATAAATCATCAGTCATCAACATCACTGGTTAAGTGACAACACTGAGCAATTCTGTACGGCTCAGGGCCTCAACGTGTTGAAATCCAGGTTGTTGTTATTTTGAGCCAGAGGTCTCAAACACAACTGAAGCTGCTCTTATTATAAATCTCTTATAAAGTGCTCCATTGTAAAGACTTAGTGCCGACAGTGATGTTCGGCTGATGGCATTTTTATTCATAGCATCCCCCCGCACACACACACACAGACACACACCCATCTCCTCCTCCCCAAGCTCTTCCTTTACCCTGCCATGTCTTACACTGGCTCATAAAAGAAGAGCCATAGGGAGGGAGGTGTGTGTGTGTGTGTGTGTGTGTGTGTGTGCAGATGGACTCTCTCTCTCACTCCTGGAGGCAGGCTGTGTTTACAGAGACAGGCAGGCCATTTTAATGAAGTGGCTCTCTCAGTCTGCATCACTCATTAACCACACCAGCAGTCGGTGGACAGTGCCTTGCTCGAGGGCCCAACAGCCGCCGGTCCAGATGTTCTACATTAACATTTTTCACGCCATTGAAAGAACCCCGGGGGCGGCGTGAGGTACAAGGCAAGTGGACTAAAGGTCAGGATTAATGAGAAAACAGTAGCAGGAAGTTCAAGAGAAGGTCAAAAGATGTACAAAAAAGACTTCTAAATCTGGGTTAAACAGGAAGTCAGGAACAATGAGCTTTATATATACAGTATCTATAAATAAAAAAAGTGGGTTCTTCATAATACCTCTATGTGATAAATTGTATTCTATGAAAGATTTTTTAATTGGCTGATATGACATTTATTAAATTGAATATTATTTTTTTTTCTTAATTTCCACCTTGGGTGAAGGTGCAAATGTATTGTTGGGTAATTTAACATCATTTTAGTGATGTCCATTTAACTTTTACCACTTCACAGTTCCTGTTAGAAACCACTATCCCTTTTCTGTCTGGCCTAATCCAGATCCGCTGAATGAAGAAAAGTACATTCATGCTCATCTAGGTCATCCAGATTTGCCCTGGGCCTGGACCTACATGACCTATTCACATGTACACATGTCAAGAACCTAACATGTGCAAGACAGAGCCAGATAAGGAGCTTAATAAAACAGCAATTGCCATTTTTTTAGGCTGTTATGGAAACACAATGTTTTCTTCTTTCTTTCAATCAACATATATCAAAAGTCCTAAAATGCTTTCCACATTGGAAAGTTTCTGCTTGAGATGAAGTAACTGGGCTTCGAGTTCATTAATGTGAGTTGAGTAACATTGAAATAGTTTCTGTCCTCGCGCCAAACAAAACCAAAGTGATTTACACCCTCCAAGAGTGAGCAATCAGAGAATCAAATTATATTCCTTAACTACATTACTTATTACTAAACAAATCCAACGATAAAAACCTTCAAATTGAAACGTCACAATATTTTGCGTACAGTGTTAATAAGTCATCTGTCATACAGTGACCCCCCCCTGTCACGACAGTGACCAATGAGCAGCGCTCATGTGGCCAAATTTAAAACAAATGAGGATGTGGTGGATTACGACTTCAAGCAAGTAAGATCCAGACGGAGAAGGGGGAATTTTTTTCACACAGGCCTGCATTCCTTCCGTCCCAGGCTACTGGTCCACAGACGGACACAAAACACAGCTCCTCAACATGCAACACGCGCTGTTGTGTTAAAACGATGTGACGCACATCTGGAAGAAATCCCAGCAGAATTTTGTGGCAGATTTTTTGGGGGCTGTTGTGAAAAGTCACCTCCTGCGTAGCAAAGAGAAGAAAACGAGGAGTGACTCTGTTCCCTCTGTCCGTCACTTCTTCCATTCGTCTCTCTTTTTTTCTTCCCTTCATCTGGATCTGTCTGTGCAAAAACACCGTCTGCTCTCCACCCTCCTCAGACATTAAACGAATCTTCCAAACTTCTCTCAAGAAAAAAAGAAAAGGAAACCCATGTGGCTCTAAACAAACATTCCACCTCTGTGGATGCCAAACCCAATTTTGGGAGGTTAAACATTTGATCAAGTACTGCAATAAAAGTGTAGGCATGTGCACTCATCAACTGCTACCGCCTAAGTGCTGCGATTTCTCTCATTGCCCAGGATTGCCTCTGCCAACCATAGGAAAGTAAAACAGGTGAGCCTGCTGCGCCCGGAGAGAGAGAATGAGACAGAGAGAGAGAAAGAGAGAGATAGAGAGAAAGAGAGTGAGAACGAGAGAGAGAGGAAATGATCTTGTCCAGAGAAGATGCCAAGTGTGTTTCTTCAAAGTCAACAAGTCCCTGAAATACATCAACTCAGTCTGACCAGTGGTTCTGAAACAGATGGTGTGTGTGTGTGTGTGTGCGAGTGTGTTTTGTGTGTGTGTGTGTGTGAGAGTTTGTGTTTTACGTGTGTGTGTGTGTGAGAGTTTGTGTTTTACGTGTGTGTGTGTTGTATTCAAGTTTCTCACCTCCCCCATGTTCACCACAAAAACCCATATCCTCTCCATTTTTACTCTCTTACTCACACACATACACACACACACACAAAAAAAAAAAACTCGCTCCTCTGCCTAAAAAATAAATTGGGCCAAGCAGGGAGTATGAATATCCTCATCCTTCACCTCGGCCGTGCAGATACAAAGCTGCCGCAGCACGAGCCTGCTGGGAAATTAAAACGGAGCCGTGGAGGAGGTGGAATTTGTTCATTTAGAGAAGCTTTAATCCGACAGAGGAGCGATTTACTCCCCCCATCCTATTCTCTTAACACAGACGGTTTCAGGGACCCTGAAGGATGAAATGAGATTTGGTGCCAAACTCATGGGGGGTTTAAAGAGGAAAGGCTGAAGAAAAAAAAAAAAAAAAAAGGATTTAAAGTCGACATGTTGGGGGAGAAAAAGAGTTCTTCTGAACGGTCAATGGTGGGTTTGTGAAAAATGGAACCGGCCTATTTATTTCTTTTTTTACTCCAAAGTGTGAGTGAGACTCTTTCTTTTGGACGGAAGAAAAAGTTGAATCTGACACAACAAATGTGTCACTACATCCTGAAGCTGTCGGGGAAACTTTAGACCTGAATAAACACTTCACGTCTCCATGTGCACCTGAGAGACCTGGGGAGGAAAAAGGCTCTTTGTCAGCCGACACTCAATCCTCACTTTCTCTCCCGTGAGTCCGGGGCGATCAATAAACACGGCGTCACTCTCACTTCTGACACGTGTTCACGACAAGTTCATCCGCGTGCACACGGAGGCCCCGTCGAAACGTACATCCATCCTCCACAACATGTGATATTAATTAACTTCCTCTATTCACACACACACACACACACACACACACACACACGCACCCACACACACACACACACCTACACACACACACCTACACACACACACATGCGCACACTTTTACGTTGCAGAGTGAAATCAAGTTATTGAGAAATAACGCCTGCTGGGCCTGTAGCATTGTGGGAAATTAAGACATTTAAATGGGAGATTAAACCCATTTGCCAAAATGAGCTTTCCAGTTATAAAAACATAAAAGCCAAAATGGCTTCTGGGGCTTTGACGTGAAGATGGGGAGCCGACATCATCAAATACATCTTCTCTTTTTATAAAGTCATACACTGCTTTTAAAACTCCCTAAACCATATCACAAAACCACCGGAGGGCAACAGAGCTGGCTACTTCTGAAATTAAATATTAAAATAAATTCAAATGAAATATTGCACGTACGCACAATACCATAAAAAGTCACATTTGTTTTACTACTAAAAGAGCTGAAAAACGATGATTTATTGTAGAGCCGGAGCTAGAGATTAAAAGTAAAGGGTTAACCCTAACCCACACAAACAATTTCTGTCACTTGCGCAACTTCCTGGCACCATTTCTTCGAAAAATGATTTTTAATACAACAGCTGGAGTTATGAGTTAGTGTACAAGTGTACAAATACAAAATGAGGAACTATAACCTCACACGAGAATCGGCGTAAAAAAAAAAGAGCCCACAACGAAGACCATTTTGCTGCTCATGTGGTACTTTAATATACCAAAACTGATATAAACACTACAACACCTACTGGCTTGCTGTTACTCATGTTGGTGTGCAACGTTCTGAAGTGTTAGAGAAAACGCACACTCAACACTCTGACTAATATTTCCGTTTCCTTTAAAAAGCTGTTGTGTTGCTTCAGTCAGCAGAGTGTGAGTCACAAATAACACGAGTGTGTTTGTGTGTCTTCCACCTACATTTCTCAATGAGAGGTCGCCCCGGAGCTTCTTTTTTTTTTTTTTTTTACCCTGACACATACATGCAACACATTCCTGCACTGGCTGAGGAAAAAAAAGGGATTCCATTGTCCACACAGCTAGAGAACATCCATTAGAGGCCTTCTTTTTTTCTGTCACATATATATAAAAAAATGATCAAAACAAGGGACACTTTGCACATTGACCCAGAATTTATACACCGTGTCTGTTGACATGAACTTTAGATCAGTTCTGTTTTTTTATTTAGTTTCGATTTATTTTTGATGCATATGACACTGAAAAAAATCTGTCTCTCTTTATCTTCATATCTGGAGTGTGCTTAGCGACAGCAGTAAACGTTATAATAGAGCTAATGAAATGTGGAGAAAGTCTATTCAGAGGTCATTTAATCTCGCTTAAGTTAATGTAAAGTGATTTTTTCTCACTTAGGCCTAAAGGACTCTTTTTTCCTGCTCTATCTGGAGTCGGCACCAGATGTGAGAACTAACACTATCACTGGTTTGTCACACACCAAAAATACACATCTGGTGAGTGTCTGTGCCGCTCTGAATCTGTCCCTTTGAAGGTGCCTCCACACCCTGAACCCCGAGGAATGGCCGATTTTCCATGGTTTTAATGTCATATCTGGAGCAAAGCTCTGGGCAAACTGAAAGAAACCCTTTGTGTGTTTATCATCAAAATGATGGTGGTGTGCAGTTTTGCTGTGAATGTGGGTAGTGACTCAAGTCGAGTTTTGGTGAGAAAACAGACCCACGGTATGTGGATGGAGCCTGAACCAAAGGAAAGACAGAATAATGAAAGAAAGAAAGAAAAATGCATGCTGGTCTTACCATTGGCACCTTAAATATCCTCTACAATGTGATGCCTTCACCAGCACACGTAATTCCCTCAGGATTTATCCAACCAACCAATCCAGCCATCTACCAACCACCCATAATGCATTCTAATGCATTCTAACATCTGGCATTTTCACATGGATCTAAATAATGCATGTTGAGCCATAGCACAACACTAAACGACCCGTGTTTGAAGTGTCGCACACACACACACACAAAAAAAGTCAGGTCAAAACAAGCTTTGTTGTCAGCGTCAAATCTTAAGTCTGTTTTCATTGATTCGTGCATGAGGGGCGTGTTTGTGATGCTCTCTGCACATCTGGAGCGTATCAGTGAGAGCATCCTGTGTAAATCCTGGGATTGCAGCTCTGCGTGTGTGTGTGTGCGTGTGTGTGCGTGTGTGTGTGTGAGTGTGTGAGTGTGTGTGTGTGTGTATGTGTGAGAGTGTGTGTGTTTGACGTCGCTGACTGGGTTCTCCCCCCCGTCACACTCTCTCCTCGTAAATCTGCTCATTACGGATCTAATCTGACATGTGTTTTCATTTGTCTGAGAAAGTGTGTTTGTGTATGTTTGTGTGCGTGTGTGGGTGTGTGCGTCTTTGTGTGAGTGTTCACTGATTAACAGAGAATCCACAACTGGTCGATGTTTCCATCAGTTTTTTTTGGTGGTGTGTGCGTGCGTGCATGTGTGTGCGCTGTGCATTGTCCTTCTGTCCTTTGCATGCGTGCATCTTGTGTGTTCCGTAGATGTGATGTGAGTCATGTGTGTGCGATTCCAGAGTTTGTGGTCGTAATTGTTTGTAAAAGCAAATCCAAACAATGTGGATTTGCGTAAGAGAAACAATGACAGGATTAAAGTTCAACCTTCCTCCATTAGACAAACATTAGCTGCTGTGAGATGAGTCAGCTGGTGAAAGTCAGTTTCTTCACCATTGTTTTAATGGTGGAATTTAGAAATCACACTGAACTCACCTGGGCGAGTGGAAAACACCTCTCTCTCTTTCTCCCTTTCTCTCTCTCTCTCTCTCTCTCTCTGCCCTGCATGTCTGAACTTGGCATAAGTTTACTCTGGTTGCAGGCACCAAACAGCAAAGTGTATACAGCCAAAAACATAATAATAATAACAATAATAATAATAATAATAATAATAATAATTTGTATTTTTGCAGCACACTTTAAATACAACATATTCTCTTGATGCTTCACAAATTTGCATAATTAAAACTGTGTCAAAATAATTTTAAAGTGGGTGTTGCCATCCACCGTGTGATTACTATATATTACTATTATTACTATTAAAAAATAGGCCAGGACAGTTCAAAACATTTTCCAGTGCTAAAGTTGTCAACTATCTGGTGAAGAATATAAAATCCTTCAAAAGAAACTGAGAAGTGAAACATCTTGAACTTCTTCTTGTTCTGTTATTTAGACACATATCACATCCAGTTTCCCTTAGATACTTCTTCTTCTTCTTTCTAGATGGAAATAACATTTGCAGATGACATGGTGCTTCAGATATAAACCACTAAAATGGCTGCCGTTGGGAGGACGTGTGAGTCGTTTTTTGTTTCACACAACTCAACAGCTCGGGTTGCACCCGGACGAAAAGTTCACCATCACTTATCCGAATTGTGGAGAGAAAGAGAGAGAATGAGAACATATGGCGAGAAATAGGCGAGACAGAAAAATAAATCGCCTCTGAGTTCAGAGGGAGAACGAGGACGAACGAGGAAAAGAATGATGAGAAAGTGATGAATAGGAGGTGAAGAAAAAAAAAAAAATAGGAAAGGCCCGAGGCTGGTGGAGAGACAGTGAGAGGTCTGTCAGGATGAGAGTGAGCGGCCTGGAGCCGTCTGTCTCTCCTCCACTCATCTCTCACTTCATCCCTCCTTCTTTTTTTTCTTTTCATCGTCACTTTGCCATTTAACCCCAATCGTCCCGCCCCCACCATGTTTTCATCCTTGTTTGCACATTTTTTCCACTATATTTTCAATTGTGCAACAATTTTGAAAGCGAAAGATGGGAAAAAAAGAGAGAGAAATGTTTATCTGTAGATGTGAACACGTTAAAATTCCTCTTCCTGTTTCCATTAAAACCTCAATACATTCATTATAAAAGCCTTGAGGAATGGCAAATCAGTGCGTACAATACAGAGGAAATAATGAGGGGATGCTCATTTGGACTTCCAACACAACACGCCAAAAGGAAATAAAAGCGAGTGGTCTTTCATTGACCTCATTTTCACGCCCCTTTCATATCTCAAAGAAACAAATAAAAGTAAAGCTGAGAACAAACAGCGGCTCAGATTTTCCTTTGGAAACCAGCCACGGGGCTAACTGTTCACTGACAGCAGCACATTCACACAACACCAACAAACTTCCTGTTTGGTGCGGCCCAAAAAATACAAACCATCTGGAAGGGACGCTTTCATTTCTTTGCTTTTTTTCCTCTATCTCTCTCTCTTTGAAAAAGGGCAACGTCACCGCTGAATGCCGAACACAGGACGAGTGGTGAAACAAGCCGCGGTCTGAAGCCACATTAAAAAAAAAAAAAGGCTGAGATGGGAGAGCCTTGTGGTGGAAAACACAAAATGACTAAACAACTGGATGCAGAGTCACTGACTAATGCTGAACAGTGTTTTTCTTGGAGTGGAGGCAATCCAAATGTATCCATATATATATACATATCCATCCATTATTATTCTCCAAAAAATCCCTCTATACTTTTTATCCTTCCATTTCTTCATCCATCCATCCTGGAATTTAATGATTCATAAATCATGTGCATAATACATTCATACAATCCATCCCCACACACACACACACACACACACACACAATAGCACACTCATGTGATTTCTCCAGGCTGGTCCTGTGACTGTGTCTATTTTTTTTTTTACTTATCATGGAGCACAGGACAAACTGTAAAGGAAAAAATGTTTCCTCCAGGAAGAGTTACAGCAGCAGACAATCCTTGGCTGCTATAGTGTGCACCTATAGTGAGTCTTTGTGTGTGTATGTGTGTTGTAAAACACGGTCTTGGAGACATTTAAACAAAGACAGCATCACTGTAAATAACTGTACCACATACAATCACGCAACTTTAATATCTCATTGCAAGTTAATGGTTTTAATCCTTTAAGGCGAAATATTGTGTTATATGCTGGAATAAGAGTTCTTTAAGAAACCTCGCCGCCCCCCTCCCTTCAGAGAGACTCAGACTGTAACATTGTCCTCATGTGATGGTACAGCAAATACAGTTGTTGTGAAATAAACTTGTTTATGCTCTTAATGCACTTCATCATGCTTCATAAACCTCAGTCCCAGTCTTTCTAAAGTCTTAAACCAGGTCTAATTCAGAATGGCCTCGGTGACCCCAACCTTCAGGGAGGTTCTACCATTTTTCCACCGCCTTTATGGTTGAACACAGTTTCCAGATTCATGCTCATCTGTTTCCCCCTATATTTATGATTCGCGATCGGCTACACACAAGACAAAAATAAATAAAAAAAATGTAAATCCAATATTAATCAATATATATCAACAGTGGATGGATTTTCCATATAAAGTACACACAACTGCACAAAATTATGGAATATGCAGAGTACGCATACTGTGGCTTTATCCCAAGAGTTCTCATTGAGCATACTGTAAGTGACACAAAGTGTGTGTGTTTGTGTGTAGGAGGCAACAGTTCAGCCAACTCCTCAAAACATGTCCCAAATTATCCTGCCACCCACGCGCGTTCCTCTCCCCGTGGCTCTTCTCTGCAGGGATTCGTTTTTTTTCCGGCCGCCGCTACCGCTATTTCAGACGTGGACGTGAGACTGGTTCTAGTTCCGGTTCTGGGCCAGATCGACGTGCAACTGGTTCTACACCAACGTCTGCTCACTGTGTCGGGGGAAGCGGAAGGTCGTCACCCAGTCTGACTCTTTGACCGAAGCTTATGAAGCTCTGAAACTCGCCTCAAGTTATTCTTCAAGTAAATATATATATATATATATATATATATATATATATAACATTTCTGGAATTTTAATCAAGTGTATAAATCGGAGCATTCTTATTTGTCTTAAAAAACTGTTCTGTCTTCGAAATAGTTTCCAAACTGGCACGTCGTCTCATTTCAGTACAGACCTCCTCCAAATGTTTGGTTTCTTTCCTCATGAATCACCCAAATAAGAGAAAATGATGTATTTAATAAAAAAAATAAATGACTATATTTGGGGTTGATAATTCTACACTCTGGGTTGGTGTTTTTTTTTTTTTTTTTTTTTTTTTTTTTTAAGCACAGATGTCAGAAACCTGAACAGTTTCTACCGTTCCCTTTGTTTGGCCAGTAAAACTGCAGGCATGTTTCACAGCATTGGAACATGTTTTTTCCATTTTGGTCCAGTAATTAAATTATGGGGCTGGAAGAAATGGGCAAGCAGTGACATGCTATCTGAAGGAGGAGGAGGAGGAGGAGGAGGAGGAGGGGTGGCGTTCCAACAATACATTTCAATTAGGAGACAACCCGGACCGGCCCAGAGCTGAAGCCTGTGTGGTGGTGGGATGACAGAGGAACTGCCCAGTAAGATAAATGTTAATTTCCCACAAGCCTCGGGTCACGTGGAGAAGAAAAACAAGCGAAAAAAGCTGAACCCACGATGGTCTAATCAACTCGTTGCTTAGCGATTATTCCAATCAATCGATCAATCTGCCAGTCAAGCTCTCAAATAATCAATAGGTCTGTAAAATGCAAGACAGCAGTGAAAGACGTCAATCAATACTTTACTTAAGGGGTCCTCTTCATATGTATGGTGGACTCCTCAGACAGATGCTTATTGTCTTGCGTGCGTGTGCGTGTGCGTGTGCGTGTGCGTGTTTGTGTGCGCGCTGATGAAAAGCCAGCGGTGAAGCAAATGAACATTTCAGAATTTCAGATTCATGGAAAAACATTATATTCTGTTGCTGTTTCCATTCATGGCCTCGCAGACTGCGGGATCATATTTGGGACCTGGCATCGGGACCGGTGGCATCAAACAGAGGAATAAAAACTCATAAGTATCATCTCAGGAAATGTTTAAGTGGGACGGCGGTCTCGCCAAAGGCTTAAAAAGCCCAAAACCCGCCCCCACATTCAATGGGCATATTTCGAACATTTGACTGGCTCCCAAAAACAACACTGCTCCTGCCAAGTCCGAGAGTCATGAGATACACACCCCATCTTCATCCAACACAAACTCACACAACAAATCCCCACAAAACCCATCGAGCAAAAACGTGCCCCCCCCCCCCCCCCCAACCCCCCCCCCAAAAAAAAAAAAAGAAAAAAGATAACAGACGAGGGGCTGCAGGGTGGGCCCGGGCCGTGGAAATGTTCACACACACACGCACACAAATTCACACACACGCCCACGGGAACCCTGTTTGCTCTGGCGTTGCGTCAGAAGGTAATATAGAAGCGATTAGCTCATGCTAAACCGCTGTGAAGCCATTATATTTTATTTTACTGCCTCATTCCAGCACATTAACCTATGGAAAAGTCACTAAAGCAAGACAATACCCAATGGGTGTTCAGCCACACACCCCAAAAAAAATGAAATGTATCACCTGGATATTTCATTAGGTCCTCAAACGACATGATTGCATACTTGTATTGCTTATCCCAGAAAATAAGGTCACTGCAGAGTTTTGATTTCCAGCTTTGCCAGCATCGGATGTAGGTGTGTAATCCAGTGAACAACACAATATCCACTATCTGTCTGGGAGGCTAATGGTTTATTAGTCCCTCGGTGGTGCAACATGATCCAATAGTATTGGGAGCCCCCGCCCCCGCCCCCCCCCCCCCCCATCTGTGAGACGGGTGATTTACACAGGAGCCGTTTAAGGAGCTTTAAAAAAAAACGAGAGAGAGGGACAGAGGAGCCGACATAAAAAGCCGGCGTGTTTATGGAGAAGAGCAACACATAGGGATGTTGGGACATCAACACCACGGAGGAAAGGAGTTGTGTGTCTGTGTGTGTTTCTGTGTGTGAGTGTGTGTGTGTGTGTGTGTGCGTGTGTGCGCACATGGCTGCTTGTTTACAGACTTGCAGGGAAAGCTTTATCACACCACAGTGATTTACGAGGCTTTTTTTTGGTAAGAACATTAGTGAAGATTGTTTGGAACCCAAACCTCCTCCTGACCACTACAGAACCTAATGAACCAGTGACCGCGATGGGAAATATGCTCATTAATTTTCTTTGTCACACAATTCCTTGGAAACTATTTTCTTGCAGTCAAACATCGAATTTATCAGGAAACAATGAAAATTCATCCGAAAATTCTAAAATCCTAGATGTTGTGATCAGACACCTATTATTTTTGGCCTGAACAACAATTTTAATGTATGAATTTTACTCAAAACGTAACAAAATTCTTACTTATTCAATGTTCTGCCCCTTGATTTATTGATTAAAATAGTTTTCAGCGGTAATTTGAAATAAAAATGTGAACGATGAAGCACAACTGCAGGCAAAAACCAGCTCCAGACGAACACACAAGCTTCTGCCCTTTTCTCTTCACACAGCTGTGGCTGACAAACATAAAACAGAACTTCCAAAAAAAAAAAATAAAGAATTAAATCCTAGAGCTTCTATGCCAGCCAACAAAGACACGCTCTGTTAAACACTCTGCCTCCAAATGAAAAGCCAACACCACCTCCTTATTCCTGCATTTAGCAAAGTCCATCAATAAAAAGCAGCTTATTTTCATCATCAGGATTCATCATGCAAAATCACAGCAGAAGAAAAAAATTAAATAACTTTATCATGCATTCATTTCCAAAATACTCAAAGGTCATCACCTTGAAAATAACATGTCATAAATGAAGCTTAGAAACCTCCAGCTCTCTAAAACCACTCGTTAACTCTTTGACCAATAGGTGGCAGAGTTTCACACTGTATCCAGGCAGGATTGAGAGGAGGAGGAGGACGAGGAGAGGAGGATGAAGAGTGAACTCTTACTTGCAGTCTCTGTCCTCCAGATCAAAATGGGGGTTGAAGTTGATGAGGATCTTCTGTCCGGGCTCCGGGGCGGTGATGACCCACGCACACTGCTGGGAGGGCGGGTAGGCTCCGGGGTACCCCGGGGAGGTCAGGTAGTTCGCGATGACTATCTCTATCTTCCCCCCGCAATTATCTGCCGCACAGGAGAAGTTGTTCAGTGGGACACACGCACACACACACACACATACATACACGTCGAGGGGTGACACAATTTGGGACACACAAGCATGGGATGGGGAGAACGGAATCATAGCAGGACCTCCAGCTGAGGATCATCGTACAACAACCACGAATACATCACAATTAAAAAAGAATGAATACAAACACATGCCCACATACATGTTCACATATACATCCACGTATCTGGGATTCGATATGAGCCTGAGAACAGGTGATGGATCAGGTGGTGGTGGTGGAGGTGTGGTGGAGCTAAGATTTGTGGGCTGCGGGCTGGATGATCAAATCTAATGTTCTCACTGAATGATTTATTAAATCGCGTGTAGCCCATATCCAGCTCCACTGGTAATAAACGCGCCTGAATGAATGAATGAATGAATGAATGAATGTGGAACATTTCTGCTATAATCTATTACACAGAGAGGCTCCTCGTGTCTTCTGTCATGTACGCGTCTAGTTTGAAGAGATCGTAAAGTACTGTAAACACATTTAAATGGCCACATTCATCTTATGTTGGCGCATTTTGTTTATATGTGCTTCGTGTTCCGTTCCTGGTGAGAATAATAGTAATAGAACTATTTCCACGGAGTGAGTTGAATCCATGCAGGCGTGAAAGGCGAGGTATTAACAGGTGAGAGGCAGCGGTGCTGCAAACCTAAATGTACAACTGGATCCATCTGTTACAACCAGCAGCTGATGTCAAAAAGAAAAGAAAAACCAACAACCTACCAGTCTGTGTCAACGATGCAACCCAGATGACTTTGGTGAAAAGGAACAATAGCAATCCACAAGGCATCCTCCTCAGATTGTACAACACAGACATTATTCAAAAAAGGTCCGCAGGAGGTTTACGTCCAAAAAGAAAAGAAGGGAAAAAAGCAAAAAAAAAAAAAAAACAACAACAAACAAACAGCCTAAAGGACAAAAGGGAGGAAGATTTGCCTCAAAGTGAGATCTGGGCTGATTGTGTGTTCCCCAGCATCACATCCCCGCTGCGGCTGGCAGGGGCGCAACTTGCCATCTCGCGGAGAAAAGCACCAAAACAAAATCTGTGATAATAATAATGGTAATCCAAACGCAGGGGAGCAAAAATCTGCGAGAATGAAAAATAAGGAGAAAAAAAAATCCGCGTCTGGGTTAAAACCTCCTTCTTTCTCCTCCTTCTTCTCCTTCTTCTCCTTCTTCTTCTTCCTGGAATAAAGAGCCGAGCTTCGTCCGCGACCGAGTGCGAAGAACCGGGAGAAGCTTGTTCCTCCTCCTCCTCCTCCTCTCACAGTCTGGGTGAAATGTGGAGAAGCCGCGCGGAGTCTCTCCGCTGGATGTCCACTCCCCCTCCGTGTGGTGAGTGGCACTCTGCGCGCGCGCTCCGGACGCGCGCAAGGCAGAGCTGCGCTGCGCACACGCACCCGAATCCACGCGTGTGTGTGCGTGCGTCCGTTACAAGTTCAACAGGCTGGCCATACGTTTCGTCAATATTGAAACATATTAAAAATTCTAGGATTATTTCGCAAAGGAAAAGGTCGAGAATTATAAACTCGCCACACATTATGAAGGAACCTTTCAATACGGACGAATGATGTCTAAAATCAGCTTTTGCGGAAAATACTGACAAACGTTGTGTGTGGTATTATATCGCAATTTAATCATAATTGTATTTTAAGTGGCGTATAAGCAAAACAGCAAAAGCCTTGAGAACAAGCCTGGACTTGTTGCGCAAGCAAATAATACGGGTAATAGTGGCGAAATAATGAAGTGTTGACATGTTTGGTTGCCATTGGAACTAATGTGTGTAGAGGGAAATAATCTTTGGGTCTGTTTGCGATCCTACCTACCTCAATAAAATCAGAACAATAAGGAATGCGAGCTGTGTAGGTTTCCTATCAATGAGTCTTTGTGATCATATATAGTTTATTACGACCTATAGTTAAGTTTAATGGCTTGAGTTGACCTCCGGTTGACGAGCAGAAGACGACGACGTAGTGCAATAAAGTTCCCCCGTTAGCTGGAGGAGGTGTGGTGGAT
>JAFBJU010000601.1:578615-659951 GCA_016785305.1 Colistium nudipinnis
CTCTATGGTTGGCATCGAAAAGTATCTGAATGGATTTAGGTCTATTTGCTAATTTCTTCTCAAATATGAAACTTAGCTACTGGCACACAATCAAAGCGTCGTGGGAGTGGCACCTGTTGAAAGCTAAAGTCATATATTTGTATTTCACAAGAAATATTGAAGTTGTGTGACCTTCAATCACGCGGCTGTGAGCGATGGCAGGTAATAGCTTGTTCGAATGTGGGAGTGGGCCTCTCCCTGGCTTCAGTGTGTTGAGCTGTTTGTCTGAGTAACTTGTTGTGAAACCTGCTTTGTTCTACATTTTAATTCTGTGTGAACTGTTTATATCTTGCTACTTGCCCAATATATGTACATTTATTTAAAAAAAAAATATATATATATATATATATATATTTGGCTTTCTATGTCGAGCTAGTAGCTTCTCAAATCAAATTCAACCCAGACAGGAAATGAAGAATCTATATAATATATGTATATATTTTTTTAATTTAAAATTTAACGGGAACCTGTTAAGATAGAAAAGCAAGTGGAACCAGGGTAATAACCTGTCTTTGAGAAGAAAAAAAAACCCCACACACACGCACACAGCATGCTCGAGCAGAGGCGCCAACTCACATGTGCACACGCACACGTTTAATGGCCGCGGGATGATGGAGTAGGGGCGGTGTTCCCGTAATGACACTGTCATATCGCAGTAATTACAGGAGACGCTGACCGTGATCCATTAGCTGGCTGCGGTGAGAGAGTCCAGTGACCGAGTTGTGCGCTCGCAGAAACGCACATTCTTCACATTCACAAAAAGCATGCGTTTGATTTAAGGCTACACACACCTGGGGCTGCGTTGGTAAACATTAGTTAGTGTTATTCTTGTGTTGCTCTTGCCATGCCCTCAGTGTGTCTCAGATTCAGTCCGCTGCTGGTATTACATCCACCGTGAAGCTTTGCGCGTTCATGCACACAAAAACTTCACAACTGTTGCGTCCGGGTGATTTTGAGGCGACAAACCTGAGAAGTGACCCTTTCAATTTTGCACGATTACACACAAAAACAGCACGACTGTCTAGTCAGCATGCTGAAGTCGGTATTTGTACAAAGAAATACACACATGCAATGGCACACACCGTCACATGCAAGCACACATGATATAACAGAGATCATGTCATCGCCCAAACATGCACTAACCATGATATGTTCATATCTGCAGCACACCCCACTCACCGTCACTGAACTATAAATCAAAAAACACTAAACCCAAAACACACCGAGAGCTCGGCATGACTGATTTTATGCACACACACACACACACACACACACACACACACACACACATGCTTGTAGAGGCCACACAACACTGAAAACAACACTGCATTAGGTCATGGCATGGCAGATAAGATCTCAGCGCCTGGCCCAGATCCAGAACCACACTGGCATACAGACCGAGATATTGTGCTCTCTTTCTCACGCACACACGCACGCTCGCACGCACACACGCACGCAAGCGCACACGCGCACACACACACACACACACACACACACACACACACACACACAACTTTGCTCTGCAGGGTTCTCCCTGGTTACACCTCCCAAAGGGGCATAAGGATGAGCTTCCAGATTGTGTATTGAGAAGGACAACCCTGGACCAAGAAGCCTGATGATAATTGCTGTCATTAGCAGGAAGTTGATTTGAAAGAGGGGAAATGGAATCCTCACCCAGCCGTGGTTGCGATGAGTAAACACCATCTCATCCCAGCCAGTGAATCGCTGGCTCCGCCCGTGGACTTTTAGATTGCAAGTCAGATTAAGAGTTTTTTTTTTATCTCAAGATTAACTGGCCAGACAGTACATCGCAGCTCCCTCGTCCATAAAGTGTTGGTACTGAATATTTGATGTTTTTCTTTTACTTTTAGTTGCAGCTTCTTCTCTAAGTTTCCATATGACCTGGCAGCCACACTGAAAATATTCAGCTCAGCTTTCTTTTTCCCACAGTAACATAGAAATACATCATACACTGCAATTGCCCAGGAACTATTCACACTACTCTTTCTTTAAAGTAGAAATGAAGGTTAAATTTACATAAAATCAACAATACGCAGAAAAGTATAATAATGGAAAATAAAGTTTTTTTTAGGGATCAAATAAAGTGTATTTACTTGAAAATAAAAAATGAAGACAACCTCGTACTCCACAGTAAAATATTACTTTCATACCACAGAGTGTGTGCTGCTGTAAATAGAAGCTGAACAGCAATATTTCAGTAGTACTATAATATTAATAATGATAAATCTACACATACACCTTCAATGCCTGAGTTCAAATGCTGAAATCAAATAAAAAAGTATCAAATATTATTATTTATGAACTAAGGAAAGAACCTACAACATGATGAACGAAAAAAAGGAAATAAAGAACAGCAGCTGGCATCTAAAATGCCGTGTTGCTAATAACCGGCGGAAAATGTGAACTCCACTCCACTACGTCACACAAGCAAGACAAGTTCAGGATTTATCTTCAACATTTTCAAGAATTTCAGGGCTCGTGGTGGAAAAAAACCCCAAAAAAGGTGATTTACCAAAGAGCCGTAACATTAGAAGCTGAGTCACGAGTGGAAAGTCGTTCCATTTGGCATAATACGAGCTCTATTAGGCCCACGAGTGCAAGCTTTCCATCCAACAGCAGAAATATTAGGGGGTGAGTCACAAGTCATCAGATCACGTCAGGGTCAGAGTGAAGAGCTCCAACACTCAGATGCAGGCTTTCACACACTAAAAGTAAAGGTACATCAGGACCTGATACTAACAACATGTTGCCATTTGCCTTATTTATGGATATTGTTAAAGCGATAAAACCTAAGCTCATATTTGCACTTTTACACCTGAGATTCATTTTATTATATTTTTTTTGGAAAAAAAATGTGGTGAAAATATATATATGAAATCGGAGCCTGTACCACAGCGAGCAGATTTAAAGCAATACTAACACACACACAGAGTCAGCGGTTAACTGTGAGTACTGCTGAGTATATACGTACAAATTTATGATGTTTCAAAAGTTAGTCCATCCTACACATAAATTCAGTCGATATTTATGATATTTTTTTCTTGTAAAGATTTGTTGATTAAGTGTTGAAATACTTTTATTCTTGCCCTGGAGGATATATGCTTTATTCTCTCTACTCTCTAAAAATGCATGCAGAGTTGTTCCTTACAAAGCTACTTGGCTGAGATTTTGATCCTCTTACAGAATCCAGATCAGGTTTTTCTATTTATGAGAAAATAACACCACTCCATGTTCTTCACACATTTCTGAACCGAATGATGTTCGGCTTCCTTATTTTTAGGGACTCTCTCTCTCTCTCGCTTGGCACAGTCCTCTTCGGTTTAGCCTGTAAGCCTTCGCCTGGCACTGAGCGGCTACGCGGGAAGGCTTAAGTGCAAGTGCCAAAATCTGACACTTCTACCAACCCTGATACTTTGTCAAGTGATACGAAGAGCAGCTTGTCGGGGGAAGAAACTGTGTGTATGTGTGTGTGTGTGTGTGTGTGTGAGTGTGCGTGCGTGGAAAGATAATGAAGAACTGCAGCCCGACCTATGAGTAAAACTGTAATAACAACCTGAGAGAAGGCAGGATGATTACAGATATCTTGTGTGAAACTGTTTGTATTTGTGTTTTGTTTCAAAATGATCTGAATTATGTCACAGAACAGAAGATTTGTTTTAGTCCAGCGATTATTTTATTATGCCGTGACCTTGACATATTATTATCTCTGTTATCAACAGTTTTTGTCATTTACGTGGTTTTGTTTTATTTGGCTGTGTCCTAGCTTTTCTCACTTGTTTGAAGTGGATCTGGAGGAAGTTGAAGTCCTTCAATTATTATTTTCTGATTGTTTCAAAAACACCACAAGTCAATATACATAGAATGTTTTTTTTTTAATCATTATTCATTACTGTATCCTCATGTCAAATAATGTATTATATTTAGAAATACAAAAGCATTGAGTAAATAGATCCTGGTCTCACATAAATAACATACTTAACCTTGCTGGCCAGTGACAGGAAAAAACAAGCACCATAATAAAGAGAGAAGGATTGAAAGGGTAAGGTAAATGGAATTGAGACCAATGTAGTTTATAAAGCCACAATGGGAAAGATAAGGTATCCCAGCTTAAAGGTCACGGACAGATCAGTGACCTGAAGTTACTCATCTGGAGAGGAAGGATGTGTGTATGTGTGTATGTGTGTATGTATGTGTGTGTGTGTGTGTGTGTGTGAGAGAGAGAGATTGTGATTGTGTCATTACACACAGTACTGGAGATAAGATAAGAAAAGGGGAGATATGTGTGTGTGACCGAGAAGACGTTTAGAGAGAAAACATACATAAAAATGTTATTCAAACATGTTCCAACCGGCCCGACACGCAGAAACGGCAATTACTGCAAAGCAGCTATCAGAGGTCAAAGGTCGTCTCTGAGCAGCAAGAGGGAGCGATCAAATGCCTGTGCCTAAAAATAAGGAAGCCGAATGTCATTTGTGAAGAAATGTGTGACACTTTATTAAGCATTCCTAACAGAAGGTTTACTTCAACTTCACACACAGTATTTACCGTAGACACCACACACGCACGCACACGCACACGCACACGCACACAGACCCTATAAATAACCAAATACGTGTATTCTGTGTAGAAAACATAGAATCTCAATTTGACGTTTGGCATTATTCTGGAGAATCTGTGTATATATATGTGTATATATATATATATATACATATATATATATAGAGAGAGTATATTCTACATCTGTTAAGAACCCACAGGCTGTGTGTGAGTATCCAGCCCTTCACGTGTTTGATTTGTATCTGGAGAACCCGGCTTCTGAACAGTCGTTTATTTTCTCCTGTGGCGACGCGACGCGAGCGAGATCAAAGATTGTGTGTAAGCCGCTCGCATTAAGATAATCTCCCGATATTCATTTTCATTTGTGGCGCGGCTGCCCGAGAAGAAAAGAACACTACAGATGAAGAGGATGATATTTCTATTGCTCCTTTATTCACCAGGCTCCTGGTTTTGTCAACTTCGCCATTTATCCGTATTGAATAAAATAAAGGACAATTGCGCAATAACGGGGACACTAACAACTGCGTGTATGCGCAATTATGCCATCAGCCAATCGCGTGAGAGCGGCGAATTGAGCAGATTCAGGTTGGCGGTTTCGGATTTTCACGTCACACATCAGGATAGGGAAAAATCTTGATCTCAGTGCTATTGACTTACTACTGAAGAGCTGTGATTTTTTTTATGTACAACATGAGACAAAGTGAACAATTAGTGAGGCCGCAGTAAACCAGATGATCAGTTTTAATGACTAAGGTGGGCAGAGAATGTCGCACACGTGGGGCCTGATGGTCAAAAATGTCATTGGCTTGCAGCTCCTGTCAGCCAGGAACAGAAATCAAAGTCTGCATTCAAAACTGCCAAAGAGTGGAGAAATCTGATGCATCTCGGCCAAGGCCAGTCAGGCAGATGGTCGGGTCAAATCTGGCTCACTTCATTCCGATCGATCATCGTCCTGAAGGCCGTAGCCTATCTGAGAATTTGTTGCCGACCATGAGCCTCCGCTAACGGCGACGCTTCACCACCTTCTAATGGCGGATTCCAGTGTGATAATAAAACCACCATGTCCAAAAGCTAGAGAATAAAAGAATAACCTCAGACTGGCTTCATGAGCTCAAGTAGCCTCTCCCATCGTCACCAGATCCGAATCCATCAAGAATCACAGAAGAAGAAAAATCCGATTTCATTTCATTATTGACCCGCGTGAAGGGTTCAAAAAAGTTGAATTCCAAATATATCTCACAAATGCATAACTGCAGCCAAAATGGCAGATGTGACCATATGTTGTGTGTGTGTGTGTGTGTGTGTGTGTGTGTATATATATGGTTATATTTCAAAACACTGTCGAGTAATAACCCTCCCCGTGTATATAAGTAAAACCACCAGAAATACCTCATGGTCACACTCCCATTACCCATAACCACTGCAGACGCTCCCCTTCCTCACATGACCGACCCCACAATCACTGTTATAACATTACCCAGAATAAATGACCCCGCTTGAGAGTGACCCGCACTTCCTAAATCACCCCAAACCGAAATTGCGGCGTGACAACATGTTCAATTTTCCAGTCGCCTCACCTCATTTATTATTCCGCGCGTGACGCCCTGTGTCGTGGAGCACCTTCAGGAGGAGGAGGAGGAGGAGGAGGAGGAGAGGAGGAGGTTTAAAAGCACCATGCATCTTTCGCTATCTGACGGACTCTGTTGGTTACCCAGTCCATGGTTCACTGGGCCATGAACGAGGCGATTTGTTCTGGGAGACGGCGTCTGAAATCAGCTAAATCCACCGCGGAAAAAAAATTAAATCTACAATCCATCTCTACAGCTCGTTGCTATCATTTAGGTTTGTCTCCAAAAAAAAAACACCATGTTTGGAGAGACAGATTTACTTTAAATACAAACAATCACTACCAGCAGGCCATTTAAACCAGAGAGTGGATTCAGAATCAAACTACCACAGCTTCTTTGAAGGTTTGGTTCTTCCTTTCAATGCAGAGATGTTCGGTAAAAAACGAATAAAAGAAGCTGGTTTAAATAGGAATCTTTTCTGCAATTTCCCAACGACTAAATGTTCCAATTAAATTCGAAGAGTTTAGTGTCGATGTCCCGTCGATAGCGTTTTGTTTTCCAGTGAGGCGCCAAGTGTGGATATGGAAAATAGAAACCAGAAGTGAGATCGGTGGACAGGAAGCGACTATCAATCATGTGACACCTCAGACCAAAATGGAATCTGAAGGCGGCAGTAGCAGGAGCTGCGGTGGTTATTATCTAAAAAAACCCAGGCACAAAATTGGAAAAATGATGTTTCTTTTATTTGGCGCCCGAGCGAGCAGCGTTTTTACAAATAATTTGAATTACACACTAACAACCCGATCAGGGTAGAGGATTCATCCATTAATCCTCATTTTTAATGTTAGCATGTGATTTCATCACGTCACCGACAAGAGCGACGTAACACAAAAATGACCTCTGACCAATTTCCAAATATTGTGTAGCAGAGACCACAACTCTTTGACGAGGATTTAAACATGTTTGCGTTGTTGTTGTTGTTTTTGGGCCTAACCTTCAACACGTCCTGTTCAGACTTTATCAGCAGAAACCTTTTCCTGAGGTGGCTGAGCAGGATACCAGGAGACGACTAACGAGCTTTGTTGTTATCTGTCGGCTCAGAACAGACACACAACCACTCGTTCCGAAAGTCGATGGATCCGTCGGCACAGACGCCGTCACTCCATCGCATCGATTATTTGCTCAAAGGCCAGACGACTGTTTACAGGCCAATCAGCGAGTGCACATTGTAATCACAACACACACGCGCGCGCACGCGCACACACACACACACACACACACACGGAGGAATAAAAGCATTTAGCCTCCTCTTGGAGGGAGTTGGGGGAAGCGGCGCATTTTAAACACACATAAATCCATACGTCAGTGTGTCGTTTACATCCCGAACGCATCAGCTGGTGCGTGGGACGGAACGTAAAGAGAAACACATGGACGCCACATGATTGTCAGAGGCACACGCGCATATCGAAAGACGTGTTTTGGCGCCACAGTTTCGCGCGCACACACACACACAAAAAACACTCAGCAGGCAAAGTTTACAAAAAATGTCGCGGAACTTTGGCACCCTCGTATTGCGTTTCTCTCCTCGCCCCCCCCCCTTACTATTGTGTTCACTGTACGTCTCCATTAGTTCATGCACATTTGAACAACCAGCTCTTGATAACCACCCGAGACGTTACAGCTTCATGACCTGTCTGGCTCCTGTAATATTTGTCATTAATTCACGCTGTTACTGTTGTCAAACTTTAAATGTGTGTAACTGGTTGCGTGGCAGCATTGAATTAAACAGAGGACCCATTGTAGACGTAGGGGGCATTTGTCTGTGCTTTCTGGTGCATGAATGTCCAGGCAGCCGTACGTGGTGCGCTCCACTATGTCTGCACACCCACGTGTGTGTGTGTGTGTGTGTGTGTGTGTGTGTGTGTGTGAGAGTGGAAATATCACAATGGATGATATTTCAATTGTACTGCAATTCATTTTCAGGATTGCCTTTTCATTCAGGTTAAAATGATGGTTATTAATTATATATCACTAAATTAAATCCTGCACCTTGTGTTCTCTCTAATGATAACCCGCACCAGCAGCTAAAACCTTGTTTCAGTTCCGTCCTTACACTTCTACTCTTAACGACAATAATCTACATCAAATGGGTGGTAACCATGACAACCAAACCCGAACCCTGACATAAGACAAGTCTAATTCTCACTGTAACCCTCTTAACACTCAAACAGACCTTATAAGGTGTTTCCAAAAGTGAGGACGGGCCAAAGTGGACACACACACACACACGCACACCTACACACACACACACACACACGCACACACACACACACACAGTCACCCTTGGACACTGGTGGTCTTTGAAGTACATTTCTAAGTGAATTTCATAAGTGTGTCTGGATTGGAAACAGAAGCCTGGAGATCAATATTTGAATACAAGTGCTTTGGTTTACTCAAATGTGGTCTACCTTACATGTGTGTATGTGCGTGAGCGCGCGTGCGTGTGCCAGGCTGCCTTGGGCGGTGCTAGTGGGACCAGTGCCAGACCGTTTACTGTCTGGAATGTGAAGGGAGTCTGGTAATGTTTTATATGCACTCACCTCCACGATACATTATGAATGAAGCACATCTTCCATCAGACAGACAAAATAACACAACAAGACGCACTACGCTTAAATCAAAAAGAATAAAACTTCTTTTGTACGTCCACCGTGTTTGGAAATGTAAGCACATCATTTTATCACTCCATTACTTTCTTTTTTCTTTATCTGTAAAACAAAAACACATACGTGAGCGGCGCACTGAAATATTTTTCTCATCTCTCAGTTTGATAGTATTGGCTCACATCATGACACAGTCTATTACACACACATACACACACACGCTCAGCAATTTTTTTTTTTCTCATCACTCTCTTGAAAAAGTTCACGGTTCACCCTCCCAGACACACGCACGCACATATAGACACGCAGACACACAAAGAGCGAGAGACAGAGTTCATTTGATGATCCAACGGCCCATTCTCTCTCTCCCGTCTCGACCATTTCCCCTCTTTCCCACAGATGTCTCCTTCACTGATACACTATTGATTTATTGTCCAGCACATGTCAGAGTGACTCCGTGAGAGATGCTGGACGAGGGACAGAGAGACACTGAGCCTCTGAGAGGTTATATATATATATATATATATATATATATTTATAGAGAGAGAGAGTTAGAGTTTGACAACTGCATACATTATTTGTTTCTGTCTGTGCAAATAAAATAATAATTTAATGCAAAAAAAAAACAGTCTCACATTTTAGAAAGCCACGTGATGAGCCCTGAGTAACTCCAAGGTTGTTAATGAGTGTGGAGCAAATGAATAATTGAGTACGGGAGTTGATTTAGTGCATCACTGTCTCCCAGGCAACGTATTGACTTGTCTGAAGACTTAATTAGCCGAGCATCTCTCCATTAGTCTTTTTTTTTTTACTTTGTGAGAAGAAAATTCGTGTTTTTACGACACTAGTCAAACAGACTGGACAAGACCACATGATGCACAAGTCCAGCGCACACACATTTACTGGGGCCCTGATGAAAACAAGTTCCAGAAAATATCCAGACCTCTTCTCTCACGCAGGCCCCTGTGGATGAGTCTGGACCTCAGTGCATGTCTTAAAAGCAGCTTAAATGGGTTTTATCCCTGCGTGTGAATGCAACACTTGAAGGATAAGAGGTATTGATTATGGATGGAGAAGTTTGGAGCTGATGTCAGGGGGAACATTCAGTATTTGATTGGAGGAGTTTAAAGTTTTAAAACTTCAGAGCTCAGCATCAGACTTTAGTGTCTTGCTCAGCGAGACTCATTTTCAGGGTGAGGAATTTATATGTTAGTAAACTGGATTTAATGAAAACTGTAACTGGTTCATATTTGAACATTTTGGTCAAAAGCCGAGAAGGATTTGATATCAAAACCATACATTCTTAAAGCTGGGGCAAAAGCAGCAAACTGTGGATAAACCGGGAACAAAATATAACTAATGAACTTAAAATAGATAAACGTCCATCCTGCTAAAGCCATCTTGCTGACCTTTGACCTCCAGGTCACACTCGTAGTTTTTATAGGAGATAAAATGATCTTCATGCACATGAACATCAACAACCCTCCTAAACATGTCCGTCTCAGCGAGACCAGATTAGGGCCACACTCTGCTTCTAGTTTCCACGGCAACGGCTGGGAGCTGTGAAGCTTCACTGTATGGAAACTAGCAGCATGGCCACATTATTTAACACCGGCTGGGGCTGTAATCCCTGTCACCCACCCGCCATTTCACCCACTACACCTCTGGAAAAGAACATCCAGCCCCCGCAAGCAACAGCCATCACCCCCACCCCCCTTGACACACGCACGCACACGCGCACACACACACACACACACACACACTGCGGCTCTCGCGGAACAGCAGGGCAGCAGTTACCATGGCAATATAGATCTTCTTTGCCCCCCTGCGCGTCAACAGGTGAGCTCTGTAATGCAAATTTGTCACGCTGTCTCACACACACACACACACACACACACACACACACACACACAGAACTACAGTGCACACGCACGTAGGAATGCACACGCACACACCAAAGTCTCCCTGCACATTTACACAACAAGACAAATGTGTGGATAAACACATTAAATATACATAGGTGTGGACATTTGCATAAGCACGGACAGACGGGCATGAGGTAAATATAAGGGCTCAAGAAAAATGCACAAAATAACTCGAGAAAAGGCAGAAAAAATGCATACATGAATAATAAAGCGATTTATATGTGCACAGACATATACACACGCATATGCATATATACTTACTTTACATCCACGGGCAGTCAGTGGATGTTTGTATCGACAAACCTAATGCCTGTGCATACAAAGATGCACAATCCAAACAAACACAACATCAAAGCATGCTTTCATAAAAATTCAGACAAATCCAGTCAAATAAAGCCACACCAATCCCCCCCCCCCACCCCCCGAACTCGACCCATCACTCAACGGGCAGTCAGTGGATGTTTGTATCGACAAACCTAATGCCTGTGCATACAAAGATGCACAATCCATACAAACACAACATCAAAGCATGCTTTCATAAAAATTCAGACAAATCCAGTCAAATAAAGCCACACCAATCCCCCCCCCCCACCCCCCGAACTCGACCCATCACTCAAATCCATAATTGGCCGTCTACTCTGCCAAAGTTCATTTGCATGGTTCGAGCTGAAGTGTTTACCAGATGTCTGTGGGTATCGCTAACACGATTAGGCTGCTGTTCCGCTAATTTATTGGGTTTTATCCCTCGGGTGCTCGTCCATCACCGACTGGATCCAAGAATCTAAAACAGAAAAAAAGTGAAGAGTGAATTTCATAAAGGAAAAAAAAACAACTTGATGTTTATCATAGAAGATATATGAAATCTGCACCACGCCATCTCGTAGAACGTGAGACTCAACAAAAGCGACTATAGAAACATGACTTTGAGGAGCTCCTGTGTATTTATCATGGTTATAGATCTAAGTGAGTTCTGCAGCTGCTCTGATTTGTTCTGCAGAAGATGGAACGAGTGTCGCACTGTGATTTAAATGTCCAATATTCATCTCATCATGTCAAAGATGAGTACTTCCACTTTAAGGGTTTAGGGGTTAGTTGACTATTAAACAAAAGAAGTGACAGACTGTACGATGCAATTTCCCCTTTCGTAAACAAGAGCAATGGTTTGGTTTCCAGGAAGAGACGTTTTCTATTTGTCAGAGATTGATGGACAGAGACAACCATCAATCATGTGACGCACATAAAGACACGCAAGAGCAGACAAACGTCTGCAATTACATGAAAACACAACCACCCACCCACACACACTCACACCATATCACACAAAATACACATACATGATCTAATCCCCCTCACTGTCATATCATCTCATGTAACGGACGCGTCAGCTCCACTGAAGCACACATTTAATCCAGAAGAGACAAAGATGGAGAAGTCCAGAGTAATCTGTGTGAGATGTGCTTCCCGTCTCGTGAATGACGGAGTCACGTCTCTCTGAAACAGCAATCACACACGTTAAATGTCAATGGGAATTATTATTTTTTTTTAAGAGAGAGAGAAATTCTGATCCCGGGATTTAAATCCAATATAAATGGCTAATCTGATTCCTGTCCGCTCAGCGTGGAGGTGAATTCAAATGCCAAGTAAATGTCACAGCTTTTACCAAACACACACACACACACAGTCCTCATGAGATGTGACCATGTCGGTGTGTCTCAGTTACACACAATGAATATCTGGTTAGCACACGTTTACACCTATTTACTGTAAACACAATAGTAGCAGTACTAAGAGTATAGGAATCTGTATCGTGAACATGGGGAAGACTGATTATTATGTTGATAGAATAACTGCAAGGAAAAGAAAAGTGTTTTCCCTCAAGTACTACCCTTACTGTGCGATACTCAATAATGTCAACTTCACTGGCGCATTTCCACTTAACTACTTTAATAGTAATTACTAGTGCCGGGAAACGATTACATTTTTGAATCGCGATTAATCGCATTATTTCCTGCCAGTAATCACGATTAATTGCATTGCTATGTGCCAAATTCAATATGAATGTATTGCTCGCTTCTTTTTTAAAGGTACATTAGTGGTATGAACAAAAGTGCAGTAACACTTGTAAATCTCAACTTAAAGACAAATTCATGTAATCAAATGACAAATAAAACCAGCATATACCGAGCAGCAGCAATTTTTATTTATTTTTTTTTAAATCTGTGTTTTTTTTTTTTCCCTGAACAGGCATCATACACATATTTCTTCTATCAGGGAGCAGCATAAACCGTCTATGTTCCGTAGCAAGTGTCCCTGTGAGAGCAGTGGTTCTCTAACCCTAACTAGTTATTCAGTAAAAAAAAAAAAAAAATCTGTCGTACCAATGACCCTATGAAGACCTGTGATGAACTGATGAAGCTTTGTGCTCAAGGTGGTGGAGTCATTTCTATGTGTCTGTTTCAAATCCAGGAAAGGAACATTCATTCGTCCTTTCACGGATTTACTCACAAAACGGAGTAAAAAAAATGCTCCTTCCGCAGACTGGTTGAATGTGTCCGTTTCCTGCCAATAATAAAACCTTGTACAGGACACGACATTCCCGAGTATGAATGATAAACACCTCTTTTTTTCCACCTTTGGTTTCATTTAAGTGGGAGCTGTATCACAAACAGGCCATTAGTATTTGTTGTATTGAGGCTAGATATTGTGAGAAACCCATCGAGGCTTTAGAAGATATTACTATTCTCAGGGAGTGCACACACACGCAGAGTTTCCAACCTCGGGGTCAGAACCACGGGCGTGTGTTTTCCAAACTTCAGCCTTGATCCCGGGTTTGTGCTCAGTGTTCACAGCCGGAGGAACGGACTCGCGCCCCGAGCGCTTTATTAGTACGCCGCGCGGCACCGCGGCACAGGATTAGAATTCACTTCCACCTGCGCTGAGTGATGGGAGTCCATTCAACCTAACCCCGCTCGCTGGCAACGTGCAGAATCCCCTCATAGAACTAATACAGCGTGACTTGGCTACACGGACGCACTGGGCTACACTTGTTTGAGATCACCGGCTGCGCGACCCCTGTGACCCGAAAGGTCAAATACCACAACCACAAAGGCTTTCATCTGTAGCCTGAAGGTCAGACTGTAATGCTGCTTTTATGCGCGGCGACATTTTCTATATAAAAGCTCCACAGGAAGCCCGAGGTGCAAATAACGCTGCACGCAGAACATGCCAATGTATAAGCTGGTTAATGAATGTTAATGCATGGCGTCAGTGCCACTAATATGGTGATCTCTGAGTGAAATCTGAATAAAGAATTTCATTCGTTTTCATGAGCCATTGGAATTAAAATCCCATCTCGTCAATTCAAAAAAAAAGAAAGATGCCTTTGAGATTTAATTGATTTCCCTGGTGGGGGGCGAAGATCCATTCAGCGCATAATTACAGGTTTCATGAGGATTATCAACATAATAATATTAATGAAAAAAAAAATGTGGATGTCAAATCCACTTAAAGAAAAAGCCTCAGCCCAAGAGATAACAGTGACACAACATTCTGCGTTTGCATCTCAGCAAATCTCTGGAGACCTTTGTTCCACAGCGCAATGACCGACAACGCAGGAAACGTTATTATATAAATATTATGCAGCACATAAGTGATCACTAAGCAAAGTGAATAAATGTGACAGTACTGTTTAGAATAAACCATCTGTGTGTCAGAGTGTATTCCAGCTGTAACCATACAAACACATTTACATTTGCACCACAAATGGCCAATATATACAAAAAGAGGAAGTGTGGACCATTTTTTTTTGGGGGGGGGGGGGGGGGGGGGGGGTCTGTGTGATAAGTGTTTGGTTTTTTCTCTGCATGTGTTTAGATTTGCAGATGGGGAGCAGATTTATTTTTTCTTAGAGAGAAAACAAAAGCTTTTAACTGTATTCAATGATTCCTATTCCAGCTTTTCCAGTAACTGGATTTGTATGCACCAAGTTCCAAACATTATTCCTTTCCTTTCAATTATCACCTTGGAAATCCTTCTTTTGTATTACGGTTGATTTTCGAAATATTTTGGACATGAGTTTGCTCCCACAGTGTCGGAGCAAACAACGAGAATCGACTCAATCAACTTTTACTAATCAGCCTTCAAATCATTGCCAAAGCAAAATACACAAATGAATGAAAATAACATTTGCTATAAACTGCTGGAGAAACATAGTAAAGACTTAGATTAGAGTTGATATTTACACTCTCGTCCTGTGTGTGTCTTTATATTTTCAGCAAATAAATGTCCTGAACGTCTGAGTGACAGAAGCGTTCAGCTTCTCTCTAATATCTGAAATGAATTAAAAAGGGAAACATTTAAAAACATATTCTTATCAGAAGGGGGGAAACAACTGATGCAAAGTATTAATAAACATTCAAAAAGGATTGGCTTTAAAAAATAAAATAAAACATTTCCCACCAGTGGAAAAAATGTTTAGTTTGGACCTTTGGTTAATAATATGTCAATCAAGCGACTAATTTGAATACCGATCGAAAATGCTTTTCTGGGAAGAAATAGCTTCAGTAGTTTTAAAATGTATGAATAGGGATTTACCCTCTGTGTGAAAGAAGAATTGGGTTCTTCGTCACGGTTCCATGCATCATGGAAAACATAGAAAACATGGAAAATTAGATGTTTTCAAAACGGGAAGAAAACTAATGAATAAAAAGACTAAATATTGCATTGAGTCTTCGACAAATATCACAGGGGATGAGTAATCATATTAAAAAAGCTGTAGCGGTGGATTTTGTGAATCGCTTAAAAAAACAAAAACAAAAAAAAACACCAGTCAAACCTGTGGGGTAAATCACAGTCACTCCTGAGATGTGTCGCTGTAGATTTTACTCGAAAGCAACAACCGTCTCTCAACATCATCTTTAATCCCAGTGGCCTGCTGCTGTGATTTTTTTTTCTCTCTCTTGTAATCCTGTTACACGCTGCATAAACCCACCTACCCTCAGCACGCCGGCTGTGACGTGGACACATGTTCACTATCAGACAGAGACAGACAGAGACGCACACACACACACACACTCCACAGAGAACGGTCCCTGAAGTGCCGGGACAGGAGCGTGGAGACGGACATCCCGCCAAGGAAACTCCCCCCCCCCCCCCCCCCCCCGCAGGGCAACGGGCTGCTGTGTATGTTCATGCCAGCACATGATAGCAGCCGGTGAGCAGCCGGTGAGTGTGGGTGTGTTTGTGCATGAGTGTGTGTAGGAGTGTGTGGTGTGGTTAAGATGAGGCCAGCGGACTACATACAGGGCTCAGCAGCCATGTGTACCGAAGCCAAACGTCAAACATGATCATGAACCATCACACTCCTGGTTTACCACCCAATCAGTGAGTTACGCTTATTAAAATCTTATTTATGAACGTTTTTTTATAAATCTTATCTTAATTTTGCAGATATTTTTGTTTACAGTGTAGAAACAATAGATATTGTTCCATTAAATGAGATTTGTGCCTTTGTGTCAGTATTTATGACGTCACGCCTCATGGGGCCGCGTTTCAACCGGAGCCTGTGAAGAACTGAACTCATTGAGCCAATACTTTCCCCATAAAGTAAAATAAATTAACATTATAGTTTATATGGTGGAAATAAATATGTTTATTTCAAAGGATCCTCGAGAATCTTCTCTAGTTTTGTTGTTATTTTTAGTTTAGTTGGTAGGAATGGGTCTTCAGGTCGAAAAACCTTCAATCATTTTATCATTTTCAAATGAGTACTGTACAAGAAATGAATATACTATAGTTGGAACAAAAACACAGTGAATTACTAGGCTCAGATCAGAAGGCCGTGGTAATGATATGCTATTTGCTGAATGTCTGATGCATAATTAACATAATTGGAAGAAGTCCCCGACCCGACTTGTTATATTTTCCAGGCTCAGTTCACTGAGCGACATGAAATTCCGAATATGAAAAAAAAACACGCAGGGGCATGTGTTTCAGAGATATCTTATACTGTATAATTATCGGAGTCACAGCTTTTAATATTAACAGCTCGACACAGATTTAATGGAACCCTGGATTGTGATTACTGTTTTTTTCTTCTTCTTCTTCTCCTTCTTCTGTTGATTACATCCTTTCACTTGAGTCACTCGGTTCAAGGGAGCATTAGTGTCACATTTCTTTTTTTTTTTTTTCCCCCGAAAAACAAATTTAAAATAGCAATAACGCGACGCCCACAATGTCACTATGGGGAAATGTGCTCTACTGTTGCTGCTGACATGAATTTCTCTGTCAACTTAATCCACCCAGCAGATCCAGTTTGCGCCATCTGCTCATAATGAGCAATAAATGCAAATTAAAATGTAATATCGCCCATGATGTTCAAAGTGTAAAGCTCACAGCAATAACAAACTTCCTATAGTCTTTTCCCCCTTCACCCTGTGGGCATTGCTGCCCATCCTCACCAACACCAAAACAGAGCTGCACTTATTCAGATTTTTTTGTATAATCTGATATTTGTGGCCTTTAAAAAAAAATATATATATATATATATGAATGTCAGAAAACGATACACATCATATCTACCAGCATCATATGCAGAGTTCTGTCGCTCATGAATATGGATGAAGGAGAGAGTTATTTGTGCTTCAGGTGACAGGAAACTGTGGCTTCAGAATTCATTATGCACCTCACGAGACGTTTCCTGGAAACATTGAGATTCTCCCAAATCAACCCTACCATGGAAACCACACAAATGCAACGTTTTCCCATCTGTATATACAATCATAATCCTATATGACTATAGGCTGGCTAGAAATAAAATAAAAACATTACAATTCCACCACATCACTGAGGTATCTATTTCATTTAGTATAACATGGACAATATATTAAGAACAAATATGCAAGTTGTGCTAAAAACTGGGTTAAAATCCCAATCTTCATCCAAAATCTGCAGCAGAATCAAAAGAAAACCGATAGAGGCCATTTATCCCCCCCACACAGTGACGCAGATGTGTCTCCTGTGAGCTCTCCACTGGACTGAAGGCCATCACTGATCCTTATCAGGAGCTAAAATTAGCCCACCGCTGCATTCACAGCTGACCTCTCTGGGGAGACGACGGAGGCCCAATGGCCACGCTTCTCCCGTTTCCCCCCTCGGGACCATCTGTCTTCGTTTGGCGCGCAGCGTGAGATAATGGCGTGCTGCACACCAGGCGGATTCTTTGAGATGCACGCACGGATGCCATCTATCAGCTCCCGCGACCAGGCCCAGGTATTTTATTTTTATTTTATTTTTTTAAATTGTGTTTGGTATTTAATATTTGCGTCTGAGCGTCACGTCGGTAATGAGCGTCCTTTCTCTGGGAGGAAAGTGGGCGGTTGAGTCACAAAAAAGACAAGTGGAACAAAACGGTGACCTTTAAAAAAAATATATATATAAAAAGAGGAGATTCTAACGACTATTATCCATCCGCACACCAACACCATCGACATCGAACCTTGTGCCCAGTGTGTGCCAGGAAACTAAAGCCAACAGTCTCCGCCCGTCCCCCCGCATCCCCCCATTCATCATCCGTCACAGTAATTCTAATCCAAAGAGCAAATCTCCATATGTCCGCACCGACCCTAATTAACAGCCGTCACTTATTAACACACCCGGCACTGAGCTTTTTCTTCTCTAATTAGATGCTGTTTATACGAGCCATGGCTTGACAATGTGCTGCGGCCCTCGAACACGTCACACAACATCTCGGGGTCTTTGTTTTCAGACCCCCCCCCCCTCCCCTCCCCACATTCTCATCTTTGGATCAGCTGCGTTTATGCCAGTCGTGCGCCAGGCTATTAATCACCGAGTCATTAGCTATGCATCGCTTACTCAAGATGCCCACCACGCTTTTTTGATTAAAGGCTGGGCAAACTCCGGAACACTGATTTGTTGAATATTTAACAATTATCTGTTGAGCGCGCGCCAGTCCCTGCGACACCACGTCAAAAAACCTGGAATACATCTGGAGCTATAAAACATAAAGCCTGTAATCCAGATTCTTCAATGATCATTTTTACTCGTAGTACGAGTTTTTTTTTTTTTTTTTAGATTTGCCTCGAGCTCCCAAATACCGTTTATTTATTTTTTTCATGCAGGTTTGGTGCTAGTGAGTGAAAAATATTCAGTGCAAGAACAAAAAAATGGCCAATTCATAAATTTCACAGGCATTGCACCTCTGGCGATGCTCCAGTCTAATCTCCAGAGGAACTGGATTACCATAATCTAACTCATGGTTCTGCATGTATTCTACCCTGAAGGTCACTCCAATAAATGAGTTTCTTAAAAATCCCGCAAGGTGACAGCGGCGGCGAAACACAGCAGGCTCCACGATTTACCATCTCTGATTGGATTTTTATTGACATCATATTTTCCTGTGATGAATTATCCCTCACAGGAGGCTGGCAACACACCATGGCTGTAAATCTGAATTTGTTTAATTTGCCTCACTGGGTACGGTTTGCAAACTTTTAATTGGCTTAATATTTCAAGTCAGGGTGCCCCGGTATTAAAAGAGGGAAGCAGTCCCAGCACCAAAGATCTCGATTTGTCTCGTTTTGGCTCCTTTAGTCGCTGCAGCATCCATACGACACGAGACCATACAAGGTGGGGAAAAAAAGGATTAGCTGCACATGCCCCAAATTGCAGTTTTCACGGGGTTGGGTCCCATAAGTGAGAGGATCTTTAGTGCATCTATGGAGAGATTCCAAATCAGTTCAAGGAGGGGAGAAAATAAAAAGTAACACAAAATAGCTTTTGTGCGTGAAAAGAGCCAAACAGAAAGCATACAGCGTACGCCCTAAACTATCTGTCTAGATATACAGAATAACTTTATTTACAGCAGGGATGGCTACCATCATCTTTTATTCTTCTTTCATCGTTTTGTGTTGTTTTTTTTCAGATTACACATTAATAATCAGGTGAAAACCAGTTTAAAATGAAAATTGGATCTCATTTTGATGCTGGGTCAATGGAGTCTCAATTTGCCTTCATCCCTCCATCCACCCATCTATCTGTCCATCATCCACCAATCCATCTGCCCATTCATCCACCCACCCATCCTTCCGTCCACCCATCCATCGGTCCATCCATAGCTCATTGGGCGCACTGAAAAAAACGTTTAAAAACATCTAACAATCTGTCATTTAGCACAATCTGTTCAGCTTCTCTCTGGAGACGCTGAATTAAAGCTGCGTGTGACACAGTGGGGGGAGGAGACATAATCTCAGCCTCCCCTGAGGTTTGTGGCCGATAATTGTTAAGCCAGATGCTGCGACGTCGTCGCGCATCAGCGAAGTCGTGAATAAAAAGAAATAAAAAAAACAGAAACGATACGGGAAGCTTGACAGCAGGTCTGCAGATTATCATCCAGAGGTTAATGAGTGGAGCTGTTGGAGGGCGGCGTTGGGCTGTTTCTTCACTTGACACACGGAGCTCTAATACAAAACAACAACCTCTTTGCCAACCGGGACCACAGCAGCGTGGCATCATCCGCAAAGAACCAGCGACAGGTCACAACGTCAACGTCTTTTCAATGTGCATCACATTTTGGACGTTAGCTCCTAATAATAACATCATTTCTCGGTTGCACGTGAATGTGTCTCACTAACACATTTAGGTGCAAAATCATGGGAATACCATTCTTTTCGCATAATGTCCACGTGTTTTCAAAGTTCTCTGTCTCATGCCTTCTGATTTTATTTCAAGTTATTTGCCAAAGATGCAGAAAAAAAAAACTAGATTAAAGATTAAAAGACAAATATTATATTTATATTAGATTACATGCAGAGGTGTTATGAATCAGAGCGCGAACCCCTTAAGCGCCGTAAGACATTGTTGAGATGTTTCTTGACTCGCATGTTTGCGCTATCATTGTTCAACTACATGTTCTTCTCCTGCTCTTTGCCTGAAGCATTTGAGTCAAACCAAAGGCTGGGGTTGGGCCTAAAGTCACAGGGATGGAGGTGGAGCACCCTGAGGACGCTGGGTTATTGTAAGGCCCTGGAAGGCTGTTTCAAGGCTTTTAAAAGCTGAGGCTCGGGATAAGTGCGTGTTCAATCAAAAACAATGAAAAAATAGCCTAGTGGACATGAAAAGAAAGCAGAGCAGAAAGCGTCGCTTCATTAAGTGTCACTCGTGGGTCCATTAAACGACTCGCTGTAGCCCCGGTGTGATTCCTCTCCATCGCGCCACTCAGTGTAGTGAGGTTCAAAAGCGATCATGGGAGTTAATTACGTTCAAAAGAGTGCTGCAGTTTCATCGCACGAGACCACGGTGAGGATTAATGGCAGGCATCACAGAGGAAAAAAAAAAGAAAAAAATCCAATAGAAGAGTGATTAGCATTCCTCAGAGATAGTCAAAGATTCGCTGCATTGCTTGATAATCAGAGCGTATTACCCTGCCGCGGCTTGACTCACAACATGTCATTTTCATCCCAAAGGGAGAGCAGATTCATCACAGAACGAGGACGGGGGGGGGTCACTTTTAGGAACGGGATGACGAAAAAAGGTCCCGAAAGAACCAAAAAACTCAATAGAGAAGCCACCAAAGAGACACCGAACACATCTCTGAGAATATTCCTCTGGATTTATCGCGCTCGTTCCGCCTGACCTCCAACTCTGCCAGCTGACCAATAATGGCTCAATAATACAGTTATCCTCCTGTTAGCGTGATGGATGAGATTCAACAGCACACAAATGGGTCAGTGACAATGGGGGGCGGGGGGGGGGTTCCTGCAAAAAAAAAAAGTTGTTTGGAGGGTGATTTATGTAATCGTCAGAAATCATTGAAATCTTGGAAATTATTTGTAGAGTTAGTTTTATTTTTGCTGGTTTGGCTGATAAGAGCGATGACATTCAGCTCGATTATATTTGGGTTTACAACAGCATTCATTAAAGAGAGAGTTATGCTGCCTAATTTCCTGTCAAATGAAGTCCATATAACTGATAATAACTGTAGATGTGTCTGTAGGCCATGTGATGCTGTACAAAAAACATACACATGGGTTGCTTGAAAAGTTTTGGCTCAAATCAAACAGGTGAAATTTGGTCCCTGATGGACTGTTCTCATAATATATTACCTCACAGGCCAATAATGTGTTGCCCTGAGTGCACTTCCTGACTTAGAAATCACAGCATTAGCAAATATGCATCCACAGTAGAAGAAGTGGTCATCCGCTGAGCTCCCAAACTCCGATTTACACTCTAGGAAACAACGAGAAGACTCCAGCCGACCTTTGGCTCAGAGCAAAGACGTTGCACATCACTCGTCTCATTTTGTTTGTTGGGTTGGGGTTGTTAAATTCAAGCGGAATAAATGATATCATGTCAAAAATAACATTTACAATATGTGCCCTACATTTCTTCCGTTTCTTATACGCAATAGCTGGCCAAAAAGAATCACCCCAAAACCAACAGGTGGAATTTGGCCCAAATCTGGTTTTTGACTGCATCAACTACTACAACACAAGCAATGACCCAGACCTGCTCCACTTAGCCATAAAAAAACCAACACAAACATTCACACAAACACACATCTGCACGGAAAAGCTCATAGTCACCGGGGTACCGGTGCTTTCTGATGAAGGGGGCGTCACCGACAGCGCCAGCCCATCCCTCCCCCTCCCCAACGCTCTGGGCTCATTTTATTTCAATTAATTAGCATAAATGTATGTGTATGAGCCGCCATCCCCTCCACTTCCACCACAATCGAGTATGCAAATGTTAATTAGAAATTGATGGATTGCAAGAGGGTTTAAAGTAATGACATCCCGAGGGGGTGGAGGGATTTGGGAGGGGGGTGGCTTCACCATAAAAACGCAATAATCCTCGTCGACATTACAGCTTCTGTGGCACAATACGTGCAGAAATGCACCTCTGAGCCAAAATTGTCTGCTCATCAACATCTGAGATAAACAGAGGAGGATATTAAGAATTCATCAAGTTAATTTGAGGACGAACACTTTCTGAATTAGAAGTTCCTCAGACTTCAAAAGGAGGCTGGAAACACACGCACACACACAAACACACTTGTGTGAAGCTCACCTCACAGCATTTAAGGTTGTGTGAATATCTGTGAAATATATAATATAGCCCATCACCGTTAACATTTTAATGTTTGACGGCTTTAGACTTCATTTATAATAGCACATCATCCAGGTCAAATGTTGGATGACTGTATATGATGAGGTGAGTCGACTTTATGATCTTTTACAGATTAATGGGAAAGAAGGAACTGCAAAAAATAACTTTTTCATGATCTTAAAGCCTCTCGCATATATTTTTTAGGCTGTTTAAGGTAGAATTTGACAAAAAACAAAACATAATAACACCAAATGTGGATTTGAGTGGAACAGCTAATAGTGGTGATGATGTGATCGCGATCACTGAACGATGGTGATAGGAGGTTCGGAGGTCATAGACGGCATAAATCCCTCTTCCATCACTTAAAAAAAAAAATGCATTATTTTCCCACCCAGATCAAAGTTACGCTGCTGTAAGACAAAGAACCTAACACAAAATATATATTTCATGGCATGGAATGCATCACGAGCAGAAAAAATACACCACGGGGGGCCAAGTGTCCCTTTCCACGGGATGTAATGAATTGATTTCAACAAAACGAAGAAAACGTACCGCTAGTAATTACAATCTAATTACCATATCATTACCATATTAATGTGCAACACTTGCATACACTTTGATGACACACTTTTCATGCCCTCTTTGTGCCACAAAATGGGCTCAAAGCAACACGATGCACTTAACAATTCATCAGCCCGCCACGCAGCGAAGAAGACGTGGCGTTCAAAAAAAATCCGTTTTTCAAAACATGGGTTCCTCTAGGTCTCTGTCATATACCACCGTTTTCCAGACTTATTTCTATATACCTTGACAAAATATGTTGTCGCTGTGTTCAGCCTCTGACATGATGTTTACCGATGTTTTATGACCTAAGGGCCTTGAATGGTCGTCGACAGAGAGGAAAAGACCGTGAAAGAGATCAGGAGCAGGATGGAGTGAAGGTGAACGTGCCCAGGCAAGAAGAATGAACATGTGGATGCGTGTTAATGTCAGTCTTGTCAAATATTAGACACCACTGGTAAAAAATAACACTTGACACATTCCATTAAAATAAGGTTTTCTGTATAATACGCACATCATTTCTACAACAAAGCAAAACCTCAAGCGCTGAGTCTTTTTTTTTCGGGCAAAGGCCAATAAGGAAACTTTAAATCCAAGCATTTAAACGCCCCATAAAACAAGAATGGGACAACTTTGTTGGCTTAGAGATATATTTGTGCATCTGTTCAAGCCAAAGGCATTCTTGTGAGCACAAAAGTTGACGTTATTCATGCAGACCGTTTTCCTCAGATAGGAAAAATGGAGGGAAGAAAGAGTGATGGAGGTGTTTTTCCCCATTTCTCATCACCGCCTGCAACAACCACAGCAGCTGTGGACCCGTCAGCCCAGATCTTCACACGGATAGATTAGAAACATAACTGTTTATTTATGTCGTTCATAAAGCAGAGCGCCGTTTGAGCCGTGGAAAGAGTTCCTCAAAAAGCTCGATGACTTATGAGCCGGGGAGACGCAGAGACGCCGCGACCGCAGAGCCACAGCGTCTCATCCGTCAGCGCTGAGGCCGTGAGAAATCCATTAAGTGTCATCCCTCAAAGTAAATGTCACCGCGTCAGTTTGTGTAGCCGGAGCGACACGAGTCTGTTGTCAAATCACTGCAGGGACGACCCATGACAATGACTTGGATTGTACACAACAAAAGTAGACAAACAAAAAACAGGGATTGGTCGAACTACAGTTTTATACACGACAATGTGTAGTCAGGTCATGTGTAGGCAAAGTACATGTCTAAACCTGATATCGAAACTCACACCAGCATAGATGTAACCATAAACCTGAAACCAGGTCTCAATAAAACCATTTAGAGGAAGCCAGATCAATAAATCAATTAATCAATCAAGCCCTCATGGGGCTTAATCTGTCCAGGAAGTGACATCATCTGCCCTTTTCAACATTTTAGTTCTTTATTATATTGTCATGCATTATCGGTTATCTTTTAAAATGAATGAATATTAATAAAAGACATCAAATCATTCCCTTTGTCTGCATCCTCAAATAATCACCAACCAAAGCAAATAAAAAATTAAGGAAACATCTGTCAGACCAGTTTTAATTTCACGCTTATTATCACAGAGGAAAAATAGATGCAGAGATCGTCCACTGGCCGAGACATCAAACGTTTTCCACCAATCTCCAGAGGATGGATCAATCCCAATGACCTCATTCTCTCTCTGGAGTGGACATTTATTTGAGTTTTTCTTATTATATATATATATTTTTACTACCATTATTATTATTATGATTATGATGATGATGATTATTATTATTATTATTATTATTATTATTATTATTATTATTATTATTATTATTATTATTATTATTATTATTATTAAAATCATTTTTTATTTTATTCATTTACATCCTCTGTGAGGATTCCACTCAGTTCCAAACCTGAGCTAAATGTCAGGTCAAAGTTATTTTTTTTTTACTGTGTGGTTCCTGTGGACTTGACCTTATAAGTTGGTTACAGCTTGAAAAAATGTATACAACCACGAATGGATTTCATTTTGATGTCGGTGGTGGAAAAAAACATGTGAAAACTCTGACGGAAGGATTCTTTTCCAGATAAAGCTTTCAGAGTAAATAACCCATCGCAATGGGAGAAGATAAAAGTATATTTAAAAGGTGTGGGAACATGTGTGTCTATTTCCAGTGTCCTCAGGGAAAGTATGATTCACTGCTGCCACTTTGTGTATAGTTAATACACATGTGAATAGACTTAACACAGAAAATATGACTGTGCTTTGACAGAATGTGCTATAGAACGTCAGCTAGTTCACAGATGAGCTGTGATTTACAATCTCCAAACGTGGAACCATTTCCACCAGATTCAAGAAGAGTTTTTTTTTATGATTTTTCACCAGTTTCACGACGTGTGAAACTCCATAAAAACGGTTATCACGGTCAAATAAACAATGAAAAGTTTGTTCTTACCTGAAACTGATGCTTTGAAGATTATTTGATGTCATGCGTTGGGTGAGCATCGGAGATGCTTGAAAAACCTCTGGAAAACCAAAAGTGAAAGTCAACATTTCATATTCATCATTAAATCCTGTTTATTATAACAGAAAAAAACATATTTTGGGGTTAGGCAACGATCTAGCAGATGTATTAAGATGTATATATATATATACAGTCAGAAATATGAACCTGTGAACCTGTCAAATATCTGTAGACTTAATGAAGCCAGTCGAACATTGGGTCTTTCTCAATCCATCACCTGAACAACATCATTTTTCTTAGAAAATAAATTAAAAATTAAACGCGGAATGTTCAATTAAGGTCAGTTTTTTCTCTCTCTCAAATAATGGGAGGAGAGAGACAGAGTGAGAGAGCGAGGGAGAAGAGACTTTGGGGCTTCTCCTGTGTAAATGTCATCCCACTTCAGACGTCTCTCTGAAAATGTCAGCCCGCTCTCCTTTTCATTAGCTCACCAGCTCTCCTCTCCATGATACACAGTTTTCCATTAGATGGATCAGACTCCCAGGGCAAGGCTCCTTTTTTTTTTTCTTTTTTTTTTTTGAGTTTCACATATCACAGTGGGATTTCAAGGCTGAGAGGGTGGGCCTGGTTTGATGTGGTTTGCTGAGCCATGATCACCTGTTATTGGAGATTCACCACAGCAGAAGAAGAAGGAAAAGAAGGAGTAGAAGAAGAAGAAAAAGGAGAAGAAGAAAAAGAAGAAGAAGAAAAAGAAGAACGATGCAATTTTGATCCTTTTGCTCGCTTGAAGTGAAAGTTTTGAAGGTGAAGCTGGCCTCAGAAAAAAAAATATATATATTTCTTTGAGGAAATTGTATTTGGCCCTCAAACTGTGGAAAAACAGTCATCAGAAAGATTTCAAATATATATGCTTGATTATGATTGATACAACAATATGTTACCTTTAAGCTGGCATTAGGTGGATTTTCATTTAGCTTAAAAAAAATTGAGGAAAGAAAAATGGCAGCCACAGACAAATTTCAGGTGCGACGACATCGAAAAGCAAATGGCAGCTCTCAAAAACATTATGGATCGTCAGTTTGAACGTTTTAAATTCCAATGCGTGATCAATAAAATACTTTATCAGAATAAAACCTTTGTTAGTCTTACACCGCTAAAAAAAAAAAATAGATAAATTGCAGGTAGTTGAAGAAATAAAACATTCCACAAGCCTCGTACACATAAAATATTGCGAGCAAAGTGACATACACAGGGAAGAATACAAATCTGGGGATTTAAAATATTTTCAATTGAAGCTCTACTGGTACTAGAGGCCCAATCATGTAAAGTAGATGGATGTCAGTGAGCAAAAACTGCATCCAGACTGGGATGAATACAAAATCACTGCTCATGCAAATGTCTGAAACCATCATCTCATCCTCGCGCATTTTTTATGTTATTTTTTTTAACCATTCTCTGTCAACACTGAAGCTATTATTCACCGTCTGCTGTCCGTCAGGGTCCCGCTCTCTGGAGGCCAAAAGTAATATTTGCTAATGAGTTGATTTGCAGCTGCCATGGCAACTGGCCCATCACTAGCCTTGACACAGACCCCGCCAACAAGCCACCAGGCGCCGATGATCCATGATGCATAATGCAGCGGCATAACCCTCCACCTCCTCTTCCTCATCCAGACGTTTTTTCTCTCCCTCTGTCCATCTATTCATTCCTGCATTTTTATTATTTGTTTTTTCATGTTACTCTGTTCACCTCGTTTCCCCATCATGAAGTTGAATTATATCTACGCGGGTCAGATCTGTGTTGTCATTAACTCAACATACCCCGATATCTGAAAAAAAAAAATAATAATCCAAGAAGTGTGAGAGAGAGAATAAGAGGAAGATTGTCTGAAATCTGAATATAGTATGAATCTTTTATAAAAAAAATGGCCAAGCAGCAGATTAAAGAAACTATAAATCCATCTGTCCCTGTGATTAATACATTCTTGAGTATTTAGTGGCGTTAAATCCATTTCTAAAAAGTGCCTAAAACAAAGGAGAACTCACAAAGTCAAGACAAATATCAGTATATATATTCAATAAATATTCTTTTAAACATATGAATCAGTAGCCCCATCGCTATCCATCTGGTAATTCCTCGACTAATGCACATATATATATTTTTTAAATAATTAATGTAAGTTTGTATTCTAATAATTTAAAAATAGTATTATTAGTATGTGTATTATGGGGGCCTAGGTTTAGGATAACAGGGTTTAAAATCCCACCCCAGCTCTCTTCTAATATCTGATGCTTTGAGCTACAGGTTTCAGGAGTCAGTTCCCCCATCTGAGCTTCAGAGAGCATGATGACACAAAAGGTTGCCCTGCCACGGCGTGACCATCTGACACCCGCTCTCTCTCTCCCTCCCATCTGTCCCGTCCCCCACTGACGGCATGCGAAGCAGAAGTGGCGCAGATTGTGACTCTTGAGTGACTTCGCGGGCCCAGCGGGCTGGATGCTCCGGCGAGCCTCGTGGTCCTACGTCCCATATGACCCGCCGGAGATGTGAGAACACTGTGATTGTGCGAATGCTCAGTTGGGATTTCTCACAATCTGTGACAAATGTGTCACCTTTTTTTTATTATTATTTTTTCAAACCATTTTGCAGTCAGGATACGACCTTCCGCTCCGATCTGGAGTCGTGACATAAATTGCAATAGAATCCACCATTTTATAAAAAAATTAATAAACCAACAGACGACATGTTTTGACTAATGCATTATGTGTATATGTCATACATATATATATATATATATACACATTTAGAAGAGATATGCAGTCATGTTTCTATCCACCTGATGAATCCAGTTTAAAATATACTCCCTGTTTAGCTCAGAATTTTGTAAAAAATGCAAAATATTGGCTTAAATTTGCCAAAGAGAACAGTGGTTTTCACACTACGGCTGACGCCTTAAAAATAAACATAGGAATATATGTCATTTTGTTTCATTTATGTTGATGGTCTTCACGCTGATTCCTCATGTGGCCTATTCCAACAACATGAGATAATGTCGTCGAAATTGAATCCCTGTGTTCAGCGATGGAAGCTCAACAGAGAGACATTTATATTTACATAAAGATCATGATTACGATTGCAAAAGCACTGGGGGATATAAGCCCACTGATTTAAAATTATTTGTGGTGCTCTGTGTGGCAAAAAATAAAACGTGACCCAAGATTTCTGCAGCATAATTTTTCATTTTACGACATGGTAATTACACTTCATGGTGCGCTCTGTGGACCCCTTTACATTAGACTGCTCATTAAGAGCCTTTGGTAACATTATAATGTGCAGCCATTATTGCGGGCATCATAAAACAAAGGCAGGTTCAAAATTAGTATTAGTATTTTTCCATTAGCGTGGTCTAATGTTTTAGTAATGGAGTTTAAAGATGTGGAAAGACCACACTCGTATTTAAGAAGAAAGTGAGGAAATGAAACATTAGAAGCCAAAAGGACAAATATTTTCCCTTTGAACGGAAAACAAATGTTTTGCAACTTAAGATGTTGGTCCATAATAAATATGTTTTTTGATAAATTAGTAATAAAATGAAAGCTTAGGAAATGAAACATTTCATTTGCAAACGATGTGCAACATTATATAAAATAACCTTTATATAACTTTTTGTTGTAACCACATTAAATGTTGATTAAAACGTACGGATATTTTTCTGAAAAATCTGTATTTGTAATATTGGAAGCATTCAAGCCGATAATGTTGAAATGACTTGTGTTGTTTTCCCAACACAACATGTAAAGGATCCAGCGCCTGTTCATTGTAAGCATGCACCGGCTCTTTATTCACCGACACGCACAGAGCTGCAGTCCAGGTGACTTATTCCTACTTCATCGAATTTAACAAAGCCACACGACCTGCACGTTAACCACAGACTGACACCATCAATCACAATTCTGCTCAATCTGCGTCCTCTGCGATAAGTCTGAACTCACGGGACCTGCTGACATGGTATCAGCGCACAGGTCAAAGGAAGGACATCACTAATTCATGAGGCTGTTTGAGAGAAAAAAAAACCCCACGTGGAGTCATTAGTTGTCTGTCAGATTGTGCTCTGTGCGGCGTGGTGTGTCATTATGCCGTTGTTTTGGATGGTTGGTTGGCAATCATGCAAAGTTTCATGAATGTAACCTAGAGTCTTTAAGACTTTTGGGGTTGCACATCAAATTGGGATAGTTATTAATATTCATTTCTTAAGTTAAGTTGTAAATAGAATATGAATTTATGTAGATACTCGAACAGAATAGGGATATATAAAAAAATCATTTAAAATCGATATATAGATATACTAATGAACAGTTGAATAGGGGTAGGAATAAAAAAGACTGTACTTCATCCTACTCCTTTTAAACATTTGTAATCAAGTCAATGCTTTTGTTTGTTTTGTGCTTTAAAAAAAAAATATATATATATATAAACAAATATTTTTTGAAATGAAAAAAATCATCATCATCAAATAACTGGCTAGCTAGATTGTGCATACACTTCATGAAGTCCCTTTAATTCATTATTCACCTGGTTATTTCAGTTTGGTGCTGAAAAAGAAAACTGGCCAAACCATTTCATTTGTGGTGGTTCTTTTTCTTTCTGGATCCCCCGTTAAAGACGGTTTAGAGGAGAGATTAATTTTAAATCTCTAACCTTGTAACGTTGTCTTTGTCCCAACATGTGAAGTGGATGTTTTATCCCCTGAACACAAATCCACACACTCATGTCACGTAAATGAAACACCCGTGACCTCCGCATCAAAAGGCCTGATTTGTATGTACTTACCCTCACATCGCTGTTTTCTTAAATCCGTATCTGTCGAAATTTGAGGACGTTACGACAACAGTGGAGGTCGACTGCCACACTGCACCACGGGTTTGCCTGGCTCCTGGGTCACGGGGGCTAAGAGGAGAAAAAAAAAAACACACAATGCAAAATGAATAACAATAAAAACAACTACAATAGTACAATGCATGTTTGATAGATTCACATTTGAACTGAAACTCAAATGTGTAAATATATCACATATTCTACACACACTGTGGTTGTCAATCTGAGCAAAATATATACTGTATATCTATATATATAGTTATATTTATTATTATTATTATTATTCCAGATTCATTAAAAGAAAACATGCAGATGAATCATGTTTAGCGCTCTGACTGTCAATTTAAAGGCAAAGCCATCGTCAGGGGAAGGAAACAGATGTTGAATGAATGTACAGCGTCAGTGAAAGCGTTGATGAGTTATGACAGAGTGACAGCTGTGTGAATACATGACATAATGAAAGTAGATTTAAGAAACCCTTAAACGCTTAATGCGGATTTCATCACACTTTATATCAATAGTCAATATTAAGGCAATAAAGAAAATAACTGACATAATCTCCAAAATGAGTGCTACATCACCATTTTTCATTTCTGTTTCGCATTTGCCATGATAGGTTTTATTGCTGCTGCTTATAAGTAGTTTAGTGTTCTGTTTTCTGGGATTTTTGCATAGAGTCAAACACATCTCCGTTGATATGCTTATTTTGTTCTTCGCGCAGAAAAGAAAGGTTCCCATGAGTCTTTCAGGAGCTGCCGTCGTTTCAATCTCCGATTAACTTGGGCCTTATTGTTACCACCAACACTTCCTGTGTTTGCCTGGGTACAGGGACAGGAAACAGTCTGCACTCTGAGATCAAAGATCTGCGCTCCGCTCTTATCATGGAATGTGGAGAAGCAGAAGCTGTGGAACAAAGCCACCCGGCTCCTGATTGAGAAGAAAAAATGTTTATTTAAACCTTACACAAAAAAAAAGACCGTATGTGTGGCCGCCACATCAAATCGACACCAGTCATGGTCCTGGGTAAATTGGAAGAACGAGGAGTCTGGGGACGTTAGATAGAGAGAGGCGTTTCCTGAATGAAGATTACATGAAGTTCCACTCAATGACAGAATTAAATATTTTTTTATTATTGGTATTGGTGTTTTACTTTGGTTAAGGCACTTACAATTTTGTATTTTATTTTAAATTAATTAATCGGCATTAATCTTGTGGGTTAGAGTTTTTATCTTTGTGGTTTGAACACACTTGTTGTAAGTCGCTTTTGAGGCCAGACTAATCGGGCCAGGACAGGCAATAAAGATGCAAACAAAGTCAAACCAAAGGTCACACACATGGAAGAAACTACACCGAAATAAAACAGGAAGTTGACAAAAAAAAGAGACACAAGGGAAAACAACTGAGCTACACAACTGAAATCCTAAAATCCAAATAGGGACAGAACCACAGAATCAAAAGTGATTTCTCTCTAGAGCCACTCCCGTTGGTTAAACGGGGTGGTGACGTGGGGAGATTTATTTAAATGAATTATAATATATATTATATATAATAATAGGAGCTGTATGAGTTGAGTCTTAAAATACATGATAAGTAATACATTTCTAACTTTTAACATGTGAAAACTAATGTAAAACTAGTACGTTGGGACTGTTTCCTTTTAAATAAACATTTGATATCTCAAGGACTTTGTGTAAAATTGTCATGAAATTATGAGAATAGGGTTTTTAACATAAAAAAATAAATTATTCATATGTTAAGAGTAAAGCAGTTTTAAATAAATCATAAATCAGAGCAATGTAAAATAAATTAGGGATGATCTGAATTTACACGTCTCACCAATAAAGGATAGATTTCAAGGATATTGAAATGAAATATGAATTATTTTTTGAAATATGAGTCATGGTCATAATGAGACTGGAGCACAGAATGAACTTAATGAGCAACATTCTTATCATTCATTTATTGTATTATAAAATGATGGCTGTTTGCTTAAAAAACGTTACAAATTTAAGAGCTTTTGACTGACTGACTGACTTTGAATTGATTTTATCTTTAAACAAAGCGAATCGTGACTTATCTCTAACCATTTCATAACCCAACGTTGGCATTGACTGGGTGGTATGGGAACTCGGAGATAGAGAAGTCGCAGAGCGGTTTCCTGCTCATAATTATGGGGCGGGGGGGGGGCGTGCTTCCTGGAGTTCCGTGTGATAACATTGTCACCCAGCTCCGAGGTAATTTTAGCAGTTTTTAGAAAAAAGTGTTAGTGTGTGTGTGTGTTGATGAATGGCTTTTTCAAGGCTGAGTGGCATCTACGTCACTCACAATAGCCTATATACCAAAAAAAAGAAGGTAAAAGCCCTGGAAACAGAAGCATTCAGGGTCTCATTGGGCCAATGAATGCGTTATAGTTCCTTCCTCAGAGTCTACTCCGAGACACACGTGAAGGAAGCTGAGGGAGACACAATGAACGTCGTCCTTCAGCCTCCCTGAGCTGCTCATGCTAACAGGGTCTCTCATCACCACCACCACCACCCAAAAAAAAAAAAGCAAAAAAAGCCAAGTAAATGCATTTTCACCAGCGAGGCGCCGCTCCACCTGCAGCCTCATTTCTTCCCCGCCACGGCCGGCTGATTGTGAAAGATGATGCACTTGCACCCCGCTAACAGGTTCACAGCAGCCACATGCTCAAAGAACCCGAGGCTAATTCAATCCCACCGCCTCTCCAGAGGTAATAGAGTGAGCCTGCACCTCCGTGCACTTACGGAATAAAAAAAAAAAAAAAAGGGGGGGGTCGACAGGGTGGAGGGCGGCTGGTGGTGGGACATTTTAACTTTTATTTTTAATTATTATGAGTGAAAATGTATCGGCAATAAAGTGGTTCACCGACAAAGAAAGAAACTAAAGATGACTTTTTCTTTTATCTCCAGTAAATGTACTTTTAAAATGGGTCAGTGCACCAGCGGTGTCCCATCTGGACCTGCAGGACCAGCAGGGCTTGGCCATTTGAGCTAAAAATAGAATGACCCTGTAGTGGAAGGAGAGTCTCTCACAAATCGGGCACTGCCACAGAAACATACAGTCCTCCTTTAATACAAATAAAATAAAATAAATAAAAATAAATATATATATATATATATATATATATATATAAACAGAAAACCAGTGAACAGTCCATACAACATGCTCTCTTGATGAAAACATATATAATTAATATAATATAATATAACACCATGCGTGAGCCAGAATTTTGGCATGACTTTGTTATCTCCAGAAAATTCAATAGTAAAGTTAAAGAAAAATTGCCCACAGGTTAATGAAGACAGATGAGTGTCACAGTGAAAGGATTCCCCAGTGAACGGATTCTTCTCATCTGTAACCCCAGACTGACTTTAGGAATGACACCTTGGTGTGAATACACTTTTAAGATGAATCCGTCTGAAATTGAAATGTCACACACGCGCCCTGCTCTCCATAACTTTCTCCATCACACATTTAAACAATTTGCCTCTCCGGCACCGGGGCCGATGTAACCTGCACGACGTCAACTTTGTGTCCCATGGAGGCAGACAACGAGGTGTATTCATCAAGACTCCACACAAATCGAATCGTGGAAACACCCTGAAATCGCTACCTGCCCTACAACAGTCAAAAGTTAGCAGTACGTAGGGGAGTGATAAAAACCACAGTTCTTCTTCGGTGGTAATTATTTCTAAATCCTCATTCATGATTGGTTGCAGGATTCCTCTGCGCCTGATAAGAAGATTCATTTCCTAACTTTTTGCCATCTCAGCACAACGGAGTCTGTGTGTCTCAATAAGGAGACCAGAGAAGCTAACGGCACATAGAGCGGCACGTACAGCTTCATTGACGCTGGGTTTCCGGGGATTTGAGCCGGCGATCACTCACAGAGGAGGACCGACGTATTAAATTCCCCACACAGAACAGACACGTGTCACCAAAGGTTATTTCATTCGAGCGGTATGAGAAGGTAGAAGGCTTTAGTATACCACAAATCAGTGTTGTGCAGGAGGAGTGGGGATTTGACCGACCACCTGAAGGCTTCAAACACTCATCGTTCACATTAGCAATAGCACATTGAAAACACTTTGTCAGATAAGACGACTGTAAATGCACAATGTTTTTTGCTTTTTAAATATTGTCATTTTTCTTTTACTCGTTAAAATAAGTGAATTCAAGTCAAATTTGAGTATTTTAGAAGTTGTTAACCTGTTTTGCTCATAAGTTACATATGCGCTGTAGAATATGTGTTTCTTAGTTTAAGAGCTTCTTGCTGCTGTTAAAGACAGTTAAAAATAAAACTGGTATCACTTATAAGCAGCCATGTGAACATGAATGTACAGAAATAGGCAGTGTGGGGCACTTCGTAAAGAAAAAGGGTTGATGGATCCATCATTTACAACCAGATTAGTCTTCAGGATTAGTCACGATGAGACTCAAGGCCGCCTGAAGACAACCATTAAAACCATGTCACCCAGTTTGGGTTCAATTCATGGGTGGTTTGAAGGGGAAACAGGATTTATGTCAAATATTCCTGACAAACTGTGACAGAGAGTCACTATTTGTGTTTCATAAAAAAAATAAACATGGGCAGCCTCAGACGACACAGAAATATCTGGCGGGTGTCTGGCTGAAAAAACCAAGCCTGTTTTTTTTATATCACACAATGAAATTCACATCACAACAAATCAGTGCTCCATAGAAGCAAATGCAGGCAACACATCCCCTGCTGTAAAAAAAAAGAAGGGATTTTCTGCGGCTGTATAAATTAATCCTGCTCACTCTCCGACCTTGAAACAACAGCTGCTCGTTTTACTTATCACACATTTGCATAATCCGGCCGAGCGGCTGGATCTCGAACGTCTACCCTGAAAACGCCAAGCATACCCATTTAAAGAGAATAATGGATCAGTGCCGTTACAGCCCACTGCAGAAAACATCAAATGTCACGTGTCCGCGGGTCTTATTGATCGTACAGCAGGGCATCATGGGAAATAAAAAACTCTGCAACAACCCACAGAGGTTAATGTACATGCATTCCAACCTGCTAGATTGGAGCCAATACATCACTATCTATTGACTGAGGAGCAACAGTCATGTGACATGATGTGCAATGGCTGGTTTTAATACATGTGGCGTGCCAGGCGGGTGGAATTCACCAAATGCTGATAATCTATATGAATGGAAACATATGACATGTACAGAATGTCATATGTGTGGGATTGATTGTGCACAGGGGCATGATGGTCTTGAAAGGAAATGTGGTTACTGCTAAGGTAAATTTGCCCAAATAATTACAATAAATCAAAATGTCCTTGATGGCTTTTATTACATGTCGTGCACAAAACTTGATTAATTAAAAGATTAACACGCCTACTGAACTAAGCATCTGACACAGCAATGTTTTTTCCAAATGCCCTTAAACTCACAATAGGCCATTTGTAGAGAGACTAAATAAACCTACATGTACTCTAGACACCACAGATTTTCATTAAACAGAAACATTTGGTAAAAAAAAAAAAAAAAAGCTCTCAATCATACAAAAAAAATATGCATAAACCCAAACTTAAAGTAGAAAAAACACGTTATCTAATAAATGTGGTGCTGGTCACGTGAAAGCGTTATCTTTGTATGGGCTTTTTTCACTTTGTCACTTTTTGTGAAATAGAGTGAATAATGGACCAATAAAGTAGCATGTTTACAAATAAAGTAATTGCACAATGTGATGCTTTATGTGCCAAGGTCAAGCAAATCAGATGTTTTTTGTTTTGTTTATTTTTTTCCGACGCTGGTAAGTGATGCTAATGGCAGTCCAGTTAATGCCATCATAATAACAGTATGATCTGTGTGTGTGGGAAAAATCACTGCAATATATATATACAGTATATACACTGTATATATATATATGCAGCTTCAAGTGGAGTCAGACTTAAAAGCAGGAAAGCTGCACCACACAACGATGCTCTTTGCATTGAAGCGTCCGCTAAGTGGTCTGAGCTCCAGATAAGGTCTGTGTTTGTGCGTTTTCCTGTGATTGTCTGCGCTCTCAGGCCCCTTGTGTTGCACTTTTCAAAAAAAGGTCAAAGAATCTGCTGTGTGTTGTGGGTCTTTATCGTTGGCATTGTCACGACGAACATCTGAGGCCGCGGCCTCCAACGCTCACAGCTGAGAAGGTTTTTCCAAATCGGTTGATCTCGTTCATCGAAGCCATGGAGGGTAAAATGATAATGTTTGAAACAAAACAAAACATGTAACTCAGTTGGTGTTTTTTTTCTCCCAATAATAAGGACAAAAAAATCCATCCAATCCAAGTTGTCCATTATTACCGTGACTTTTTTAGCACAATAACTTTGTATATTGCATATTCATTTGTACTCTTAAATAACAATAATAAACAATAGCAGTTACAAGTCAGTCCAGGTGAACTCGACCACCACCATGGCCCGTTGACCACTGATTGATGAAGTGTTCTTTTATTGGCCACATGGCTCCACAGAGCCAGGTCCAGAAGGGGGAGGAGTTGCGTTGGCGGCGTGGCTCTCGCTTTGGCTCGCAGTGTTGCCATATGGAATTTAAGGTGGGGTGTGGGGAGTTTAAAAAAAAAGAGGAAATGAAACAAAAAAAAAACAAAAGCAAACAGCTTGTGCTTCTGAGTCAGCGTTGCTCTGCGACTTTGGACGCTGGATCCTTCGTCAGGCGAAACAATGGCGCGGCGCGTTTACAGAAGAACAGGAAGCTCTGATGCCGTGTGCACGACAGAGGATCCAGATCTGAATGTTTCTGATCAAAAAAAAAAAAAAAAAAAAGAACAGGAGCAGACACAGCACACTGAAGCTCACAGATCCCCTGGCGTGCTGCACGCTTAATCTTTTTTTGCCCATTCTTGCACACACAGGCAGACGTGTTGCTCAACACAAACACGCGTGCACGCTTTGATTTGATCAGATACTTTATTAAACGCCTATGCCAGCTTCATCCATTCATCCCTCGCTTCCGCCTTTTATGCTAATGGATGGCAAATGTACCTCCGTCCTCTTCGGAACAAACATGCAGCACAACAAAGCACGGCACACTCGTACTGGATGAGAGTGCTTGATGATATCTGGAGAGCGTGTGTGTGTGTGTGTGTGTGTGTGTGTGTAGGAGCACAGCTCAGTGTGTCCGCATGTGTGTAAATGCATGTTTCTTGCATCCTATTAAAGAGTCTCTCTCTCTCTCCCTCTCCCTTTCCCTCTCTCCCTCTCTCTCTCCCTCTCCCTCTCTCCCTCCCTCCCCATGAGGACTTCCAAGGCCATAAATTAACACGCAGAAGAGATCTGCTCAAAGTTGGCCTTCTATCAAGCTTTAAATATTCGCTGAAGCCTCAAAACTCCCAAAATGATATTCAAGCCATGTCATGTAAGGTAAAGCCATAAACAGTCTCTGCCTTTATCGGAAATAAACAACAGTGCTCATATTATCTAGAAGTTCCTCTCATCCAACAAATTATATATTTGTAATCATATTCCCTTTTGCACACGCCAGCCGTTGTGTGAGAATTGAAAAAAAAAGCGGGGGGGGGGGGGAACTGTGATCAACAGTTGCCAAGGTAACACAGGTTCGCATGCGTATGTGATCTGCAAGTGAATTTAATCAAGGTGTTTGAAATCACCAGGCTTTTATATAATGGAGTCTGGAGATGGAGCCACTTCAGAGTGTTTTTGTCAGCCGTCGCTTAGCTGAGTACACAGGCATGCACACAAAGACTCACATACACACACAGTCCATTGAACCAACTAGATGATTGTGAGGTTTAAAATCTATTGTGCATCTAAGAGCTTTACATTTTGGGGCTTACGATGTATAACATGAATTATTCAGTGTTCTGATACATTGTACAAAATATAAATCTCAATCTGAGAGTGAGTTTGTGCACAAATCAATTAAATGTATCCGTAAGTACTATCATTGGATTCCATGCATTGGTTAGGGACTTTAATTACAAGTCCCCCTTTAATGTATTCGATAAATGAACCTTCATTTTTTCGATTAAGTCAAAAAAAAAATGTTTTAATCCCCAAATTTGAAGAAAAGTTAAGGGTTGCATGATGAGTCACCTTCTTTAATTAAATGTGATTAATTTACAAATCACAATGGCCTTTAAATGGTGAACATTTGGAGGATTGCAGGCGAAAAAAAAAGCTTTATCCCAATTTCCAGAGTCATCGCAATTACATTATGTGAATTAAAAACCCCGTTAAAAATGCCATTGTTGTTCATGGCTTAGCTAAGGGGAACATAAAGGTAAAAGCTAAAAGCTGCACGGAGCTCAAACTTTTCACGCACGCAGGCGCGCACACACACACACACAAACACACACACACTCTAAGGATCAGAGATTCCTTCAGTTTGCTGAAACATGAAGAAGATGTCCTAATGTCACCTCAGGGATCCGCGTCTCAGCCAATAACCAGAGATGGAGGCTCCAAACGTTTTTTTTTTTTTTTTCTGTAAATACTCATTTCCTGCCGACAACATGTTCTGCTGGAGGAATATCCTCCACCTCTGTGGTTTCTCTCCTTTTCATTTCATATGGATGAAAAAGAATAAGGCGGCAGGTCCCACACTGATTCTCTCTGCACTACACTCGCCGCAGGTTTTGTCCACAGATGAAATGTCATCTCAGTTACTCAACGGGCAGGTACAAGACGGCAGCTTTAAAGCCTCCCCCCCGGTATCTCTCTCGCTCTATTCTACGGGAATAAAAGGAGAGGATTTTCCGTAAAGGAGAAAAAAAAACTGGACTGAATTTTATAAAGTAAAAAAAAAAAAAAAAAACATCTCCTGGCTCAGCTCAGGAGAATTTTAGCAAACTTCCAGAGTCCAGGCTGTTATTGCCAATTTTTTTTTGTTTTGCTTTTGCACTTCCAGCAAAAGGAGTTCAGAGCCAGATTACTATCAAATTAATCTTAGTACGGGCCTACTGTGAGATGTCTGCGTGATACACTGCATGCTGTTAGGAAAAGAGGAACAAGACGAGAGGAGAAAAAACAAAAAACACGAAAAACTATGAGATAAAAAAAAGTAAAAGAAACCGGGAAAAAAGCCCCAATAGCGGAAATGAAGAATGTTTGCTTTTAATGTTGAAGGATTATTTTGAAAGAAGTAAAATAATTGTAAATATGAAGCTACCGCTCAGTATTAGCGGCCTATAAATACTGTAAACTGGGAGCCATTGAACACACAACCACTACAATATGCAATGTCACAATATTTCACATTTTCTACATTCAATGTACAGTACAATACTTTATCAGTTAGAGGTGTGTTAGATTGTCGTCATTCATTCATAAAAGTCAGCCACTGACACTAGATCATCCTATGGGGCTTTCTATATAAACGAGAGTAGTGTAACTCTCAGAATGAGCCAGAACTCCAACTGTGCGTGTTCCACACATCACTCCACAAACATGAAGGGCATCTATTAAACGAGAAATGTAACCTGCTGTAAAAAAGAAATCATTTGGCTGAAGCCCATGGAAAAAAAACAAGTCTCCGCCAAGTGAAATTAAATGGAGAAAAAGAATGAGCGTCTTGCGTACCAGTGGAGGGGAGAAGATTTTTTTGGGGGGCTCTGCAGAATCCAGATTCTTGATCTCAGTTCATCACCCCTGTCTTCAGGGTGTTAAATCCAAACCCATCTGTCTCTCCATCCACACAGCATAATGAATATGCCCATTCTGTGTTTGTTTTTTTGCTCCAGATCAGTTTCACACACTCGGTGGTTGGAGATCCTGAACCCACGGCAGTATCAGCGCCTCACAAAGTAGTGCCATTAATCACAAAAAGAGCTGCACAGTGCCGGAGCCCTCCCCTTTTTCCTCCCACAAGAGAAAAAAGTTTTCCTTTAAATATTCATCCAGAGCGATCCTCCTGTTCCTCATCTCTGAGCTCAGTGGGAGATGTGTACAATCTCAGTCCTACTCATTTTCTTCTATGGTAGAGAAGTATAATCTTAAATAAAACATGTTCACAGATTATTTACTTTCAAATCTTAGTTTTAAAGTTCCATTCTTCCTTATTTTCCAAATTTATTTCCTTATGCGTTTATTCACTTGCGCTGTACATCAAGTTCAATTCCTGTGTACATTTTACATTTGGTGAATAAAAGCGATTCGGATTCTGATACTTCTTGTCCAAAGGAGTCATGGCCAGGTTACTATCATTCATTCATTTTAGTACGGACCCACTTCGAGGGAAAAACACAGAAGGCACGAAAAACTACTAAGAAAAGGGATATAAAGCAAAAGAGAAAATAACTTAAATAAACATTAAAATAGGCAAATAAAGTATTTACCTCAAGATGTGTCTTGTTAAATTTTAAAGAATTAGTGTCATATTAGTGAAAATACGTACATCAGTGTGCAAAGAATTAAATTCACTGTGTAATAGAACTGGAAATTAATTTCCACGACAGAGCAGCATTTAGTAAATGCATTGCACATCCTCCAACAGCAACCAGACAAATCCAGAACACACAAAGACGTCGATGGACAACAGCTGTGTCAGTTCTTATACAGGAACTAGGCTTTAGTTGAAGCTGACCTTTACGTCCTGAGGTCATCAGGACAAAGTGAAACTACAGCTGACTAAACCTCTCAGCAATGACCCCGAATCTGAGAGCAATGACATCACAAACCATCCGCACGCCACAAAACAAATCGCAGCGCTGAATTATGCAAGTTATTGCCCCCCCCCCCGAGTGGCTGCTTCCTGTTTGAGAGACGCAGCAGCGTGTGTGAAATCCATCAGGAGAAATAAAAGGTGGCTTTATGGAGGCGGTTAACCCCTGAAGCAGAAGTTTAGCATATATAAAAGTGTCGCCATGACACATCATCATCATCATCATCTCCATGCCATCGTTGTGAAAGTTTTATAACTGTGTTCTGCCTTCAATATTGTGAGCTGACGCTTTGTCACCGGATTATTATTTTATCATTATGGGAAAAAAAAACAAAAAAACAACCACGCTCCAAAACTACGCAGTAAAGGAGCTCTGAAATGGTGATATCCATTCTGGTGAGAGCATTCATTTTTCTTAAACCTCTTTACTTCAAGCTAAAGAATGGCTGCCAATGATGGGAGGCAATTAATGGCATCTAAAAGGAGCCATAAGCGATGATGCAGCGACTTAATCTGCTTTCTACTGCGGGGGCTATATTGGATCTGTCAGTCTGCCGAGGAGCCACAATGGGCCATTGTTTAGGCGGGGGACATGAGAGATGACTTGTTCTGCAGCGACTGTCTACTTGGTTTACATGCACCTCAATAAACACACACACACACACACACACACACACAGGCTAAAAATCACACACACACACACATATATATATATATACAGCTTTAACAGGTGGACAGAGACACAATGACTTGATAGGCACATGCAGCATGAAGACATTTTCCTGACAACTGCAGCGGCCCACACGCCAACACACTGTAGATTCAATGTTCATGTATATGCTTCGGCTGTTAAATAAAAAAAAATGTTAAAAAAAGTATGGCAGGTGCACAACCATACAAAGGCATATTGACACTCAGAGCTGAGAACGCTCAGATAAGCAGGTTGTCGAGACACTATGGATACGCACTCACACACAGCATGGACTCACACACAGGCGTTAGAGCTCTAAAATAAACCCCTAAAAGATTAGATAAGCACCCGGAGAGAGCCTGTACTACCACACGCACGCACGACATTCATGATTCACAAGGCGTGAATGCAACATTCTCCACAGGGCAACATGTTCTTCTATAAAAAAAAACAAAAAAAAAACACTGAAGCACATATGCAGATTTTAGGAAACGATCTGTGAGGAAATATATTTTTGAAATGTTCAGATTGAAAGCATCTGTAGAAAACGTTTAAACACATGGAAACCTATTTGCAGAAGACTCACCATCCGCACACGTTCTCCTACCTGCAGGTGAATGACTTCCCAGAATGCTTCCGGACAAACACAGCCACGCCCCTGAACGATAAAGTCGAGGGGGCATGTGTCTAGGCCTTTTCGCTCGCCATTCATCAACAGGACAACCGGACCCGACCACATGGGTTACTCACATGCAGCTTGTGTTTCCTGCGTGCACCCCAACGAAATACGGGTGTACACGCTGGCAAACACACAACTGAATTGGAATTTAATATATATACTCTCTCTCTATCTATATAGATATACAGTATATATATATTTAACAGGAGTGTACTGTGTGCAGACATAAACGCACTGTGCACATTCACACGCACGTACCATCTATTTAAATCAGCCACATTTCACAACAGCACACTGAGCCAGACAATAAACTGAGTATTATCATCATAACTCTCCCTGTCTAATATAAACACATGGCCTCATCATATACAGGAAGTGGTCTGTAAAACAAGAGACATCCATACTGTCCTCCAGTAAACAAAGGCTGGTCAACAACTAGGCAGAAGACGTTTATGACCACACAAAGATACACACACGCGCGCACACACAGACACACAAAGATAGATAAGGCAGGCGCGGTATTCATCACTGTGGCACAATTAAAAAGACAGCACAATGGAACATAAACGACTCTGCGCTCCAATAGCTTAATTGCTAAATCTCTTCTTTTAGGACAGTGTTTATTTCATTAGCCTCGTTTGTGCCGATGCTATCTCCCCCGGCTAATTAACTTGTTTTGGATTAAATGTGTCCACCCTTCATGCCAGGCGTGAAGCAAACAAAACTAAAAAATACAAAATTGCGCCAGGCCCACCTTGGATCCTGCTGCAGAGACGAGCAGGGAGAGGAAGGGAACTTGTTTACATGGATTCCACTTTTAGCAGAAATAATGAAGTGGCGCTGAAGTAGAAAGTCGGTACATGGTAAATATGAAGCTTCCATTTCTCACTCGGCTTCATATACCGTTCTAAATGTAAATGACACGCAAAGGTCGCACTAATGTGAAAGCACACACACGCACACAGGCACACACAGTAGAAGAAGAAATGGTGATATATAAGAGCAGATAAATCTTAAGGGCTGGAATGTCTTGTATTTTAATATTTCAGCCTTTCTTTGACTTTCACAATTTCCCAACTTGTCTCAAATCTGACCAGTGAACTCACTCTACTGCTTCTTAAAGCCGATATGCCACATTGGTCCCAGATGTTATAGGAGATGATGATGTGATAAAACCCACAAATCATACTTGAGGCTGAAATAAACATTTAGAGTCATGGTCACTGAATATCATTAAAGGCTTCACTCAATATTACCCAAGAGCAATGTTTTTAATTTGACCAATAAAATATCTTACTTATGTAGATTCAACATTTACATGCATGATGTGATGGACCCGCTCCTTTGAAGCACATTTCATTTTCCCAGCATGCAACCGCAGATGAGAATCGGAGATGTCTGGGAGCCTTCACCGGGGCCCATTTGTTTTAATCTGGTGCTCCGGTGTTAATCTGTCACTCGGCTGCGCTGCGGCAGCGTCGTTCCCTCATTGTGTCAGACTTTGTTCAGCGAGACGTGAACGTCTGAGCTGCTTTATCTCCAGCGTTTGAGTTTGTGCCCCCAAAGAGAGAAACCAAAGGAAATGAATGTTTAAGGGACTGCATGCAGAAAAAAAGAAAAAAAAAAGGAGGAGATCTCAAGGTGTGTGCGTTTGCCACCTGTCGCCGAAATAGACAGTGATTTCTCCATCTCGCTCCTCAGTGATGGGAAACTCGGAGAAGCAGGAGGGGAGGGGAAAAAAAAGTTCAGTTAGAGAGACACAAAAAGAGTAAAAGTGCTTTGTGTAATTGTGCCGTTCTGATTGGCAGAGAAGGAAAACAACTTTCTTTATCTTGTTCCTCAGTACTGGGAGTTGGAGTGAGAGTGAGAGAGAGAGAGAGAGAGAGAGAGAGAGAGAGAGAGAGAGAGAGAGAGAGAGAGAGAGAGAGAGAGAGAGAGAGAGAGAGAGAGAAGAGAGAGAGAGAGAGAGAGAGAGAGAGAGAGAGAGAGAGAGAGAGAGAGAGAGAGAGAACCGTATCTGGCTGAACACTCAGCCATCTGCACACAGGGCCCTGAACCCATTTACATTCAGCACGATGTCACTGTTTCTCAAATGCTTCAGAGATGTATATATGAAGCAGATGTGATGTAAAAATGATTTTCTTATATTTCAGGTCTTTTTTTTTTTATGTGGATGACTGAATAACTCCAAAAAGGTTGCAATTAATTCAAGCCATTCCTGCGACATCAGCTCATTAGACTGGAGGGACGCACCGCCACTTTCTTCCTACGGCTCAAATATTAAAATCAGACACCGTGCGAGAAAACATGAAAAGGGCTTCACAAGCGATTTGTTGCACGGCTGCATGTGGTAGATCAGTGAGTTGACCTTTGAGGGGTCATAAGATAAATCTGGGCGGTCAAAAAAAATGTAATAAAAAGGAAACTAGTCTTTGGTTAAACGGTCACAGCTCGTGGACATGAGCAGTCAAAGAGCACAAGAATGACACTCGATTCAACGAAATGGATCATTAAACAGGAAGTTACTCGGGCGAAGGAGGTGAAGCTCCAGAAAAAGCCTGCACCAGCGCTACACTTGACTTTTTGAACGTGCAGCAAATCCTCTGCATACCGATATATGACGTATGAGTAACCACTCGAGCATCTGAGATAAAAACATTAGCTAAATGCCCCGGCAAAAGAAAATATTTCAATGACCTGCTTTAGTTCCACTGTGTTATTCACAGGTGCGTCACATTAAATGACCATAAACTCCTGAAACCACGCGGCACTCAAATGGCTGCATCTCATCACCACCTATTCCATCAACACTTGATGTGAGTGGCTGACACTCAAGGGCAGCTTCCTGTTTCATCCAGTGATGGATGGGCCGGTGGGACGGGGGGAGGCGAGCTCCAATCAGGGGGCTCCTTTGGGACGGTTATCAATGGGGCCACTTCCTGAAACATCTGCGGCCCAGTTATCCATCACCTCGGTGGAGAGGGGATGATGACTGGCTCAGGCAGGAGGGCCGATGCGCCCCGCGCGCGACACCTTATGAGGTTTTCATGGCGTCGCATTTTGTCAAAATGTGATCAACGTGATAGCGCGCCATGACATAGTACAGTATTCCACCGTTATGTAATAAATCCAAGATTTCCTATGATGATAAGAGAACCCGTTGATGGATTTCCGTGCGAGTGACAGGTACACTGTAACAATCGGGTTTATCGGATTTACGTAGGCTATGGAGGCGGCTCCGGAAGGGAAGAAGAAGCAAAATGCCCTCAATAAAAGCTGAAATGCATCATAGCATATGGACAAAAAAGAAAAAAATCTCATTTCAAATATGAATCATGAATTTGTAGGACGCCTGTGTCGTTTGGCAGGAGAAGTACATTTAGGTGCATGCACCAGAAAGGAAATCCACTGTAAGCATCACTGAATGGAGGGAAATCTAACAGATAGCTAAGAATAAGAGAGAATTTTATTTATTTTACAGAACATTTGGATTCTCAGTCCAGAGACGTGGAGGCTCAGACTGCAAAAATTGCAAATTTCCCCATTGTGAGACAATAAAGGATTATCTTATCTTAAAACCATCAACCAAATTTCTCTCTGTTTGCAAATCAAATGTTACTCAATTAAAAAAAACGCATTTCACCCCTGAACCATGCAACAATCACATTAAGCAGGCATTTTCAGTCATCGTGTATGGAGTAGAGTGTGCAACAGTCCATAGTGTTTAGTGCCATTACTCCAGATGCTGCCCCTGGTGTGTAACTAATGAGTTGTCATGGGGTCAAGTCAGAAGCTTCTGCCGGGGCTTTGAAGCTTGTTTACCCTGCTGCCTGATGCCCATGAGGCCTCTCTGCGTACCTGCCACACAAATTAAAGACTTGCACTGAATCTAAAAAAAAAACGTAATAAAAAAAAACAGGTTGAAAGAGTCTGTTTGCAAAAGCTTGTTCCTCATTAACAGATAAGCAGTTTTTGTCAATCTGCTCTGTAGAGATTGAGATGATGTTCTATGAGCCTAGTTGTATATTCCAGAATTGACATTATAAGAAGCAAATTCAGTTGCTGACAATATTTGAAAAAGTGGCGTGTGTGTGCGTGTGTGTGCGCGCGCACCAGCTCGGTAAATATGTTTAATTAGCTCCTCCTGTGCGGTTGGCTGGGCCGCACTGGACTAGGATGAAAAAAACGATAGTGTGTCTTACTTTTCAACAGTCTTGATAATTACCTAATTTTTCCAAATTTGGACTTGAAAAGTTCACAGGAATGAAGGAAAATCAGAGATGTGGAAGAGTGAGAGCGGAGTCATTCAGGATTCAGCAGAGTCTGATGTGGAGATAATGAGTAGTGCAACATTTATGTTTAAATGAAAAAATAAATAAAATTTGGATTAAAATGCAGAATAAAGAATAAAATGCCCCAAAAAACAAAAAAAAACAAAGTGGAATCAGGGGAGGAAATGTGTGGTGTTATTGTAAAATCATATTTGACAGTGTATCTTATTCTGCAGCGTTAAGGTTTCGATACTTTTTTCACAACAATGTGTGTTTTGTGTATCTTTTTTTTTTAAACGTTTGTATTGTTTTACCTCTAATGTTGTGACTCACACCCCGCAACGTTGTCTGCAGCCTAAGGAGAAAAGCAAAGAGCTGAGCTAATGAGGACGAGGGCTTCAATACGTTTAACATCTCACGTATCACATCAAGAGGTTCGGCAAATAAACTAAACACAAGAGAAACAAGTGAAAAAAAGATCCGGCTCAGTTTGACAACGGGGTAAACGCAATAGCACACAGTCTACACAACTCATTTACAAGTCAGAAGCAAAATAAATAAAACTGCTGTATCACTCCAAGTTCATCAGTTTTCTCCCGTACCTACACTGCAACTACAATGTGTCACACTGTATTTTTTTTATTTTCTTCTAAACGTGAAATAACAGTCAAATAAATAAAAATACTATCTCTCTGCAACAACAAGTTTGCTACGGATGTGTACAGGATGTTCTTCACCGTACAAAACAACTCTCCCAACAACCATGACAACGACTTTTTTTATTACTGGTAAATCAAGTTATCTTTCACGATCAACAATGCCCATCCGCCGCGTCATCATCTCTGAGTCTCATCCGTTCAAGGTCAACAGCAGCGAGATGCTCTCCTGAGACATTGAGCATCTCTCGCCCTCTCTCTCTCTCTCTCTCTATCACCCCCAGCTGTATTAGAGGCGGCTGGAGAGACGGATAAACGCAGGACTCACAGTCGGACGCCTTCGGAATCAAATGAAAATAAAAAGGCCAAGGAGGATTCGAGGGGATTTGCGGCCTCTACCTCAAGGTTCACGGTCAGAGTGTGTGTGTGTGTGTGTGTGTGTGTGTGTAAGATCTTTGAGGCATTCAGTCTTGACCTTGCCGCTGCCGTATCCCATTCCCTTCTGGCTGACGGTTGCCCGGCAACATCACCTTGACAGCGAGAAAAGCTTGGGATAAAAAAAAAACAGAAAACGGACTGGATACTTTCACACCACCCAAAGCCACAAACTGCAGCTCGTCATTCCACAACACAAGGGCATGCATATTATTTCATGGTTTAACTATTTTCTGAAGCCTGCATGGCCCAGGTCAAAGGTCAGAGCTGGCAGAGCTTTAATCTGAGGAGTTATGGCCTTCACTTGTCTCTGACCCCGGGGGAAACACCAGGGCGGCAGGTAGTCACGATCAAAGTCATCCCGCAGGACACTGGCACATGTTGCTGCCCCCCCCCCCACAACATAACCACGATGTAATATCTGTGCGAGCTGACCCCTCCCCCCCCCAGGGTCGGAGCCTCTTCACACACGCACACCCCACTCCAACAGCTTCGATCAAAGAGGAAGGAAATGATTGAGTGTCTTGTAACTCCCACTGAAGCATTTAATAGAAAGACGAGAAGAGGAAGATAAGAGGAGGAGGAGGAGGGAGAACAGGGAGGTGATGGATCCAGGCGGGGAGCAGCTATGATCATGAGGCGCTGGGGGATGTTGGAGGTACATACAACGGTTCATTTAAATACACCCTGTAATCCACATATACTGTATATCAATTGAAACCTGGCGACAAGACACTATAGTAGACTTTGTATTATGAAAATAAATAAATCAAAACATGCCAACTTGACACCATGAAATCCAAGAATTGCTGCAGGTCGTATCTGCCAAAGCCGACTTATCCATCTATATCACATCCATGAGCGCAACATTTGTGGATAAATGGGCCCTGGCTTTCATTTTGATAGCGGGTAAATTGACGGGACCGCCTAATGCATGTCAAACAGCCCCGGTTTCCAAAAATGCGATAAAGTGGAATCGACTGCGCATGTGAACATATCGACAAAAAGACGTCCAGACTTGTTCTGCATTAAAACACACAGCTTCTAAATGCAAGGAATGCAAATATTCTTAAATCAGATTAAAGTGAACATGGACCCATTAAGATGCATGTATAGAAATGCATTATTCCATGATTTCCTTTTCCTCCCTGTGTTCTTTATACCAAATACAAACCTGAGGGAAAATGAGTTAAACAATATATATTATTATTATTTTACCTTTTACAGCAGCGGGTTGCATATTCCAAGGTATTTCTTGTGATAGGACGTGATTTTTTGTTGTTGCCAGTGGCAAAAACAACATTTAAATCCAATATTTTTCACACTCTCCTCTTTTCTAACTGTCCTAGCCTGTGGCAAGTCAGGCAGGATGTTGGATGGTGCAGCCTGTAGAAATAATGGATTAAAATGTGGCTCTGGCTGCAGACAAATACAGTATCTTAGCATTCCAGGCAGACTCTTAAAATATCTGTCAGATGATGATGATGATGATGAAAGAAATGGTTTAAAAATGCAACCCTAACCACAACCTCTGAACTGCAACAATTAATATATATCTCAATAAGCTGAAAGTCATTACTATAGTCCAATAGGATGCAGGCAAACCTTTTAAAATGCATTTTGAAGCAAACATGAGATTTTCTGACGGTTAACACTATAAAGGAGAATTATATCTGATAAATAGAAGCTTTAGAATATCTCTGTGTCTGATCTATCTTGGAAAATTTGCATTTTGGGCCATGTTTTTGTGAGCACTCACGCACATACCACGAAGATCTGAAAATGTAGCATAAAAAAAGCGAATAATCCAACACAGCAAACACAGCAACATCCACCTCACATCACCGGAAGAGACAATCGTACAACACAACAGGCCCAAGAGCAAAAGTGTGAAACCACACTGATGGAGAGGGACGACTAAATGACCGGGAGGAAACACGCACAGCACGTGACATGCCAAATAAATAAAAAAAAATCTATCCCATCAGCGTTGGCAGCTGCCGGACCACAGCAGATGTGAGCAAAGGTTAAATGTCAAAGCATCGCAAAACATCCACTTACTGAAAGAGAGATCCATACACAGCAGGGGAGGAGCTCATAGAAAGGTCAGAGGAAGAAGAAAAAAAACGTGGAGTCACACAGACTCCAATCAGCTGACTTACTTACTCATACACCACTGCTGTTGATTATTTTATTTATAGTTATTGGGAGTATAGAAAAGATCCATATGAAGTCCTGCTATTCACCTAGTTTGATCAAAATACATCACTGTCAACACGTGGATGTTTGTACTGATTTTTGTTTTGGTTCATTTAGTGCTGTAGTCTCAGAGATAAAAATATATATATATATATATATATATATATAAACAATCAAAGTAGGCTCTTTTCTTAAAAGGAAAATATAAAAGAGTTTGCGGAACGCTGGGCAGCTTTCTTTATGGAGATGAAAAAGAATATACCACAACACACAGACCATATTGAAAAGCACATTGTGCGTTTGTTCCCCCACAGTCCACTTCCTCCTCCCAATTGATGAGGGACAGACTCGCAATGGGAAGTACAATTCAAAAGGAAGATGAAAAACATTTTACGAGAGAAAATCTTTCCATTTCTATATTGTTTTTTCAGGATAACACCAAAAACAAAACAAGCTTTGAGATTCTCAGCATGAAGCTTGTGATCCACACGCACACACACACACACACGCAATGCAGCACTCCCACAAAATCATTTCCTCAAGAGAGCTTTAGTTGCCTGCATGGTTAATTTCATTGTCCAACAAATGGCTGAGCTGAACACTGGCACAAAGCGTCCACGATGTAATTAGCCATTTTACTATCATGTCGGACCACAGGAAGCTTAATTGCTTCTGCTGACGGCTCAGACACCGGGGTCGAGGGCCGGAACCCAACACCCATTTGTTACACTCCTTCGTTAACGTGGGGTTAAAGGCTGAGGGAAAAAAAAATCTATTACCACCTCATGCAAAAAAATAATAAAAATACCACCTGCACATATGCAAAGTTGGGATGTTTGCAGTTGTATCCTATATGCAAATGAAGAGTCTCAGTGAGATGAATAATGATAAGAAGCATGTTTAGCAGGCAATATTGAAACCAATCTCTTCAACTGAAAGATTGTGCGTCGTCTCCACAAAAATATGCGCACGGAAGTCGACGACACTAACTGGCTGTGGATTAGCTTTCATAATCGCTGATTAATCAACACATAACAACAAATACATCATCATCAACAGCATGAAAATCCACAGCAGGAGGGATTTGTCTTATCTGACTGTGTCCCGACAGCTGGCTGTGTGATAGAGACTCTATCACACTGTACACCCATATAAACACAACCCAAATTCTAAATGAAGCTCAACTGCATTTTCATCTTACCTGTGTGTGTGTGTGCGTGTGTGTTTATTATTATTTGAATTTGGTTTTGTTTTGATTTCTCTCTTAGACTTACAACACCAACAAACACTCATTTTCGAGGTTCACACCCCTTTTTTTCGTTAATCTTTGGAGCTGGAGTAACACAACATTATTTTAAAATTCACTTACTTTCATTCTCCCAGAGCTGTTGTCCTCCTCCTCCTCCTCCTCCTCCTCCTCTTCATCAGTAAATGATGTTAGCTCAGTCATCCTGGTTCAGTTGAGTGTTTGTGTTGAATATCCCACAATAAGCAAAACAACTCGTTAGTAAAGAAGGTTGATGCCTCTCTGATACATGTTCAGGGCTTGACACATACACACAAAAATCACAGTACTGAAGCTCTAAATCCTCTTTGGCGTCATAGCTCTAAATACATCTCATCACAAAACACTTTTTCTATTCAGATTTAGGTTAAAGTCTTGGGTTACTACTTACAGAGTCGAGGAAGAAGCAGCCAAATATAACGGAATAATAATAAGGAAACACAGCCCACAGAGCAGGAGAGTCCGAGGACAGACACAGGTGAAACTAATCAGACGATCACACAGGAGGAAGTAAAATCACACAGAGATACACAAGGAAATAAACTACAAAGTAAAACAGGAAGTGGAACAAGACGAAATACAGATGGAAGGACTGCGCAACTGAAAGCACAGAAATTAACACAAAAAATCTCCAGAAACCAAAAATGCAAAAACAATGTTAAAAAAAAATATATATATATATATCTTTAAAAGTGAGAAAAAGCATGAAACACATTTGTACATTTAGTTCAACATATTCTATCATACACATACATTTATCTGGAGGGGACAAACCGGACATCTGTGCCTGTGGAGCTACACAAGGCCAACAAGTTAAATCACTGCATATGTGGCAAAAACAATAATCTGGAAAGGCATTGACACCAACGGTAGAATTGTTAGCTGGAGCCTCCCTTGCCCCAAATCCCTAATTTACCCATTTGTTTCATTTGGTCTCTGCAGTGTGAGATAAGGTGGATGTGTGTGTGTATGTGTGTAGGGGGGGGCTAAGCTCAGACTAAACCTCTCAGCCATTACATTCCCGGACTAGTGGCCAAATGGGGACAATGATGATGTGGTGGGGGAGCTGGAGTGATTTTTATTTTTTTCAGTTTTTATTTTGGTAGGACGGTTGGTTAAAACACTGGAGGATGGATGGTCACATATACTAAGAAAATCGAATTATAAAATGTTGAGCTCAATTGATTAGAAAATATGTAGAGGAAGCGAATATAATATTTTTGTCTTTCTAGGTATTTCATTAGAACTTCACAAAAGTAATTTATAAAATATAATATAATAATGAATAAACTTGTCTTTGTTTTTTTTACTTTACAGCATATTACAGCTAACAGCACTCTGGTTTCATCTCTCATCTTTTGATCTTATTTGCAGATTTGCGGCAGATACTTGGAATTGATCGCGCTGTCACTCCGGCTGCACTTTCACAACACCCGCCACCTCCCGTTAGATTGAAATCCAAACAGTGCCACAGTCACTTCGCTCTTATCTTTAAACATATGGCAAAAATAAATAAACTTAGGTTAAACTGATGAAAGCTTCTTTTCCAAAAGATTTACAATAAGGAAGTGTGGACACCAAAAAAAACCTGTGTCTGCAGAGTTCCCGTTAGACATGGATGTGTGTTTGGATTTGGGTGAAACACTTTTACCGCTGTGAAACTCTCACTCGCGTTTCTTCACTCAGGCCTGGACGGACAGACGTCGGCCGCAGGTCGCCGACTGCCATGTTTTCCGTTCAGAGACCCCCCAAATCACAGCCACTTCTCCGGTCTTTATTCTCCATTAGAAAGAGAATTGTCTGAACAAGAAAGAGAAAAAAAAAACACACACAATCACACACACACAGCGAGAGGGTATGAGGGGGAGGGCGGGAAAAAAACACCGAAGACAAAATGGCTCTCACTGGCACAGCAGAAAAAGGCCAGAGGTCCCTTATTTGTTCCTGGTTGAGTTGTTTCTCTTGTATCTCCGGCCTCCTTTCATCTCCTCCAGCACCTTCAGATCACATAAAAAGATGTTGACACACATTCTTCCCCTGCATCGGCTTTGGCGTTTGTGTAAGTGTATGCAAATCTGCCCAAAAAACAGATCAGTACCATGAGCGCACACAAACACACACACGCACGCACGCAGCGCATCGGGCCACAAACTGTGGCGAATATGAAGGTGAGGGTGGTGAGGGGGGTTGTGTTGGATTTTGTGTGCGTTTGTCTCATTTGTGTACGTGTGTGCGTGCGCTGGCGTGCCGGTGGCCGTCGGGCGCGAGGCGACAGTGATGAATAAGCATTATTAAACAGGAGACAGTGGCCTTGCAGTGTCATTAATCTTCATCCCCGCCGGCGCCATCACAGAACTCACTCCCACGTCCATCCCGGGCAACATCTACACATCTCACTGTCAATGCGCACAAAGGATGCAGAGGTGGGGCTGGTCGTACGCCTTTGCGATTGGGTGTTTTTTTTTTTTTTGCTCTTCAACCCAAAACCAGCCATCTGCGGGGTCACGGAGAGACGTGAGAGGTGATTACCGTGCAGCAGCATCACATGACTGATGGGATAAAGAGGGAGGATGACACCCTGTCCGGTGGCTGGGGATTAATCACACTCTGCTTATAGGGTCTGATCCACGAGTCTATGAGCAGGAGCGGCTGTGGAAATAGAGAGAGAGAGCAATGTGACAGTGAGTGTCGCACTGCGGCTTCTGACATTACACTTAACACGGGATGAAGATGTTTCCCGCCGCCGTCTGGCTGCTTCTCACCTGGAAATAAACAAGAGGCGGGTCGGTGGAGAAAAGTGATGAATCATCACGCAGGCAAATCTTTTATCAGCACCTTAGAATCAGCAGGTGGGAGGAGGAGGAGGAGGAGGAGGAGGAGAGGAAATAATGTGTGTGGAGATACTTCAGTAGTCACACAGTGTAGTAAACACAGATATACACACAGTAGGAAAAATAGTTTTTGTTATTTCTCTCTCTCTGATCTAATATAAACTCCCAACATGTTCAGTTTCTATACTGAGTGTGAAAGTGACGTGGACACGTGTAAGGGGGGGGGGGGGGGCTCGACCTTCCGATTTATGTTTTATTGACAACCAATTTTTTTTCTCTGAAATCATGCAAGTTTTTTTTTAATGGTACGTGATTATTAAATAGGATGTTTCTAACCAAACATGAAATGCAAATGCATCCTCTCCTGATTCGGGTCTTGTCGTGAAATATGTAAGAAATAAGCAAATAGAATAAAACCATCATCTTTCACCTGTTAAAAGGTCAATCAAATTAAAAAAGACAGACTCCTCTCTCGCCCTCTCTCTCTCTCTCTGTTTATATCTGATCATTAGTTTCAGTAGCAGATGGTCACCCACCGCCGCGCCTCCCTCCACAGGTGCTGGTACTTTCCCCTTTCCTCACCTCTCTCTGCCCTATGATCACACAACATCTGCTTTCATGAGCCACTGTATACTTGTCTCTGCCTCATAAAAATGTGGCCGGCGAACCCCAACGGTTTCTTTTTTTGTGGCTTTTTTTTGTTCATTATTATTATTTTTACTGGATGTTGGATATGAGGGAACAGGTAGCAGCAGGAAATGGGGAAAGTCAAAGGAGCAGCACCGGGGTCAGGTTGGGTGTGACCTCACCAAGAACGGGACTGTCAATCAAACCAGGTCAAGTCCCAGGGTCAGTGGGACAGACTTTTTTTTTTTAAACAAGACGGAGATTTCAGCTCACAAGACGCTCAGTGACAAAGTGCTGTATTGAATATGCCGACAAGATGTTATTTCTTCATGTCAGCTGATGGGGGCTAAATCTCTAGTATTTTTGGGTCAGTTTAAACCCGTTCCCCTCCTGCTCCTTTCCTACAACTCCACAGCTTCAACATCTCATGTGACTCAGGTTTTTTTTTTTTGCGTCTCAGCCATTACAGAAACCACCACTTCCTGCAGGATTCCAGCGAGACCGGCGGCTCATCCTCCTGGAAGCAGGATTGGGACCCTGCCAGCATCAGGGCGGCTCAGTGTCCGGACGGCGGGAGGCATGAAATCCAGGAAGGGGGGGCTTCCTGGCTAAGTGGGGCTAAGCAGAGGCGAGCGGGGCGGGTTAGAGTCATTTCATGGAGCATTTGCTGGAGGGAAGTTGGACACAATCCTGTCGGAGTCGACGCTCGTAGGATTTGCGGCGCTTGGAAGTCGTTTTTCCTGCTGCTGAGGGGATGCGATTGTTTCTCCTCTGTGTGCTCCGATGCACAGACTTTATTCGTTTTTTTTTTTCCACGTTCCTTTAAGGCCAAATTGTGTCGAAGTGTGCTGAAGATGGGTTCAGAGTTATTGTTTGGCGTTTGAGGCAGCGTATTTGCGGTCTGTTTTTTGTCCGCGCTACGATGACCCGACATACTCTGCTCAGTCTGGGTGGGAAAAACAGCCACAGCTTAATGTTCCGTATAAAATCAAGTGGCGTGACCCATAACCGATTAATATTTGAAATAATGAAACGGAAACTCCTTCCCCAGCAGATACACACCTCAGTTGCACGATACTCACCACGAGGACTGGCGGTTTCATGTTTGAGTTGGAAAACGGCTGTGACATGAAATGAAAACTGAAGCACTGCGAGACTGACATTTTAAAACTTATTTCAAGAAACTCCGGAGGGGGAATTCCAGGAGAGAATAATAAGAGCTGAGATATGCGAGAGGATCAGCAGATTGTTGTGAAGACACTGAAACAAGGTGCAGTGGTGTAGGATCCTTACTCCTCACTCAATTCACAGTTCTCCCCGATTCTATTGTTTTTCTAATTTGCTCTTGTGTACGGCGATAGTTTGTCTCGAAAGTAACTCAACATCTGTAATCAAATCTAAGCATGTATAGAATCGAAATAGATTTCGAATAAATTGGTGAAATGTTTTGAATTGTGCGGTCGAAGGAGGCAGATTCACAACACAAAATAAATGCATGATTGAAACGTTCTTTTCAGAGGTCTGAAATCTCCAAAATCTAAGTAAAGACTCTTGGAGTCATTTGTGCTGGATGTCAGCAACATGAGATGTATTTTTTTTATTTTTGCCCAAAGGGTCAAAAACATCATGACGCTATCGTAAGAAGACCAAAAAAAAAGTCCAGATGTCTGACAACTGGAAAGGAGGTTATATCTGGAGAATTTCTTCAGTTAATTACTTTGCTCTCCCATATTGATTTACGGTGCCGTGTCTTCTTGCAAACCAACTTTCCTTCCTCCCCCAAATTCCAGACGCATGCCGTCATCTGCGAACTCCCTAACATGAACGTTGCGGAAACAAGAAAGAAAAAAAGGGAGAGTGAGCAGAAAGAGAAACAGGTGTCACCTCTGCATCGGAGCTTATCCGACCTCCCAGAAAGCCGAAGCTCCCACCTGCATTAAAGTAAAGGATACAAAAATATATATATATATATAAAAAAAAAAACATCTGCTCACAATGAGAAATATATTCAGGGTTTGAAGGGTTATGGTAACATAACGTACTTTAAAGTAACCTAATCCAACAATCCCAATAACCAATGATAATTTAACCTGATTATTATAAGCTAGTATATGCTTTTGGATTACCTCAATAACAAATATGCAAATAAAGACAAGAGAGGGCCAAAAAGCCATTTCTGGCACATATCTTGCTATCGTCACATTAAATATGCTTTTTGTCGTTTCTAGTCTCCCTTTAAACCTACTGAAGAAGGGGAAAAATTATTGTATGGTTCTATAGTACAGCACACAGCATGCAAAATAATGTAGTGCATAGCAAGGATGTTGGAGACTTATCCAACACTGATACAACAGGACACATCGTAATGTTATGACTATTTAATCCCGATAAAAGCAGCTGTTACAATATAATATGTGTGTGACGCGACTACGCTGAAGAGTAGAAAAATACTTGTGCGCGTGCGTGTGTGCGTTGGGTGGGCGGGGAGCTGATTGCATTTGCATTTTAATAATAGATTAAAAACTCAAGGTAAAAAAAAAAAAAAGTGCAGCCAAACTGATAATTACATTCTCATAGGCTCGACCCCACCAGAGTAACAGCTGGCCAATCACAGCTCTTGCTGCTGCCTTGCGGGTGGGTCCATCTTTAAATCAAAGTAATTTGACACAAAAAGACACAAATGAATTGTTTAGAACGCAAACATTAGCAGGTTTCTTTAAGGTATAACTACATATCTTTTGAGTTGTATTCCAGATTTGTTTTGAATGCAAAGCAAAACCCACGCTCATGAAGAGGATTTATTCTCTCTATTTTCCTCTGATATTAAAACAAGCGTCTGCCAAGTGTTAGAAGGCTTTTGCGTTTAAAAAAAGAAACAAAAGATAAGCTTGACATTCACCGTTAATATAGATGTGATTACACTGAGGTTAATTCTTGCACTGGAGAGAGGCCACCTCCATCTTTCACGGATGTTTCTGAATCCGCCGTGCAATTTTTGGCAGGAGGACGGAACCAGACACAGGTTACACAAAGAGGATCAACCAACAGACGACCGGTGTTGGGAAGAGTTCAGCGTTTTCTTTCCGAGAAAAGGATTATCTGTAACACTGGGATATTAACTCCTCCGCTGGAAAGCGCATTAATAGCAAACCAAATGGGAATGCAGTTGTTGTTCTGTACAGCTCCTTCATTCACGGAACCTGTGTGCGTGCACATGGTGGACATGGAGCCAAAGAACATGTTACGCACTGATTGTTCCATGGATCATTAAAACTGAACAGGAAAACGAAACCAGGCCGTGGTCAACATGCAACAAAAACATCCACCCATCATCTCTGCTGCTTAGTCTTCAAGGGTCAACTGCTGAACGGGAACCATTGCTGCGTCTCATTTCTAGTATTGTAATTAAGTAACACACTGCAAATGTACAATCTCCTCCTTGTTAACATCACATACACGGTATATATATCACGGTGGTGTGATATGAAATTTCAGGTTTTTCACTCAGAAGATTCTTTCTGAAAACGTATTAGTGTGAATGTAGCCTATGACTCAGAAAAGAGAAAAAATATATATTTTCTCTGATTGTGGCACACTGACACAATTCCCTGCATGTGCAGCTCAGCGCCCTGTGAATCTCACACCGTGAAGCCAATAATATAAAAAAAACAAAAAAAAAAACAGACTGCCAGAGAGGATAAAAGCACAGGATGAGGTGAAGGGATTTTTCTTTTTTCCTCTGTTCTCATGTCTCTGTTCCTCCCAACGCATCCAGCCCGACCGGGCTTAAGTAGCATTAATGGTGTTTGCTTAGGATGTCACCTTTGACCTTCAAGAACAAAAACAGTAGTGGGGCGCCGCTCAACCGGTCCCCTGCGAGGGACAATGGGAGCGAGGTTGGACTTAATAACAGGAAACACAAAGGTGGTTGGGGAGATGACATCAGAGCATTCAACAGATGGGTTCCACAGAAGCCAAACAAATAAGGAGTTTTTTTCTGCCGCAACATTTTCTTACACAGGAGTTAATCACATTTCGCATTGTGTGTTTTGTAGCTGTCAAAACTCTGTGTCGGCCTCGGAGGAAGACGTCGGTGAGGAGATGCGAACGATTTGACATGTGACAGCAGAACACGTCCTGCTTTAATTGAAGACACGTCTGATCCTGGTTCAAAGCCGCTGGAGCCAAGGAAAGAAAAAGGTAGGTCAGGCACAGGCAGGTTGTAAACAGGATGGAACAGCCTTTCCGCTTTATTCTAAATTTGATATGTACAGGAAAAGTGGCTGTATACGTTTCTCAATATACCACGTCAAAGTTTTCAAAAAAAAAAAAAAAAAACCGGATTTTTTTTTATTATTATTTGAAACCTTTGCACATCAGCATCAATTTTTTTTTTTTTTTTATATATATTTTAAAAACACATCATGGTAGAGCCTGGTTGAAGGCAAACAGGATTACAAATACACTGAGAGCAGCTTGTAAGTGTTCGCTCTTGTGAATAAAATGAAATCAAAACATTCAGAACGGAGTACCCCAAAATGACACATTTTTATATGTTATTAAAAATATTTAAAAAACACACACTTTAGCTGGTGTGTCGCATCGTGTCCCTCTTTGTGTAAAATACGATCTCAGGCACTTGTCACTATTGAATCCAAAACAAAAAACAAAAAAAAAAACAGCTGAACAAATAATAATAAAAAAAAATCCTACAACATGTAAAGCACATGGGTCAAATACATCCTTCTAAATGTGCTGGTCTGTATTTTGAGACGCACAAGTGTTCAAAGACTTCTTCACCAAAAAACAAGACACGTGTCGCTCACCCTGTCCTGCACACTTTGGATTTGGTAACAGTTTCCATCAGCCCATTGCGGCCTGGATATAAAAAACACATCCATTGTCGAGGGGTTTCTGTGTTTTGTGTTGTCGAACATACATGTCGGGGAGGGGTTTTTTCATTGGTTTAAAACGGACGAGCGTCGTGAACCTTCCACCTGTTCTACAACACAGGTTTACACATTAAAAAATATTGTCAGTAAAAATTCTTCATCACGTGTGACCTCGTTCGAAACCTTTCCCTTCATTAACCAGCAGAAGATAACGCGCAGCTTCACTCCACAAAAGTGTGTAGGAGTGAAGAGACAATTATGCGCCGCCTGTTTGTTTTCCACGGCTTAATGAGGACCAATTATTATTTCAGATTTATTTTAGTCTTTTTTTTTTCATTTTTTGTTTAAAAGTCCAAACTCAGCTTGTTCTCAACTGCTTTCGATCGCAGACGGAAACATTCACAGCGAACGCGAAGAGTCGGCTCAGACAAAGAGGATCATGGGTAAAAAAAATAAATAAAAGAAAAGTCCATTCCTGTTTGGGTTTGGAATAAAAATGAGAATAATCTCAAGGTTATCATGACAAATAATCACATTATTATTGCATGAGAATCAGAATCATTACTGGTTTCAGCAATCCTTTACCCACAAATAAAAAAAACAACAAAAAAAACATCACCAGAATTTTTGTTTTTTATCACCAGTGAAATCTTTATCAAAATCTGGGACTACCACCAGAGGTGAACCCGGAAAACTCACACACTGAATTTTTCTTTTAACCCAGCATTTAAAAATAAAATCCAGCAGCTCTCAGCTCATCCATTAACTGCTGTGATTTAAAAAAAAAGAAGCAAATTACAGCCCCTACCTGCTGCCTCTATTCAAATCACTTTGGAGAAGAGTGTAGACTACTTCAAAAAATGTAAAAAAATAAAAATTGAAATAGAGAGAAAGCAATTACAGCAATCGAAGCAATTCAATCTTGAGGACAATTTTGCCTTTTGTTAAAGTAAAAAAACGGGAAAAGAGCTCCAGTTAATCTCTCACTGGGAAGGTCATTGTCTCTCTACCAATCTTTATTCTGGCTTCTCTTTGAAGAAAAAAAGAATAGAAAAACGCTTTTATTCTTCTTCTGTATGTCAGAAGCCGACGGCCTGGGTCGATGCCGCTGGTGGCAGCTTTGGTTTGGCTCCGGCAGGCAGCAGGTGGCTTGTGATGAAAAATTCAGTGTGGAGCTCCAGAGACGAGGAGGAGGGGGAGGAGGAGTTGGGGGGGGGGGGGGGGGGGGGGGGGAGACGAGACGAGAGAAAGGTGGGAGGAGAGCAGAAAGGTAGAAGAAAGGAGCGTTATGAAAGACGAGAGGAGCGACGAGAACAAGGAGGACGGGGAGACAGGCCGAGGATCTGAGCCGGCTAGCCTCTCCCTGCTTGGATCTCCCTTATGGAGATAACACAGGATATGAATCATTTATGAGGAGGAGGAGGAGGAGGAGGAGGAGGAGGAGGAGGAGAACGAGGAGGATTATTAATAACACACACTGACACATACACTGTGCCCTGCTTCTTTCATACACTTTGCCTCGCTTTCCTCTGGGAATCCTCGCGTGAGAGAGAGAGTCCAACTGGTGAGAAGACAAAATAAAATGATCAAAGAGAAAGGATGATGATAATAATAATAAAAAAAAAAAAAAAAAAAAACGAGGGAAGTGAACAGAGGGGAAAAAAAAAAAAAAAAAAAAAAAAAAAAAAAAAAAAAAAAAACGAGTGAAGTGAACAGAGGGGGTTTCTGACCGGGGCGGGGTGAAAAGGTCATCCACGGGACGCCCTGCAGAAACATGTACCTCGTCACCAGCCTACGTTGAAACGTTTGACCCCGCCCCCCATCGCCCCTATCTCAGAGCAAGCCCCGCCTCCTCTTGTTTTTGATTGTCACTACATGACAGATCCACATCTCAAGCATGGTGTTGGGGTGAACGTGGAGAAGGCACTGAGCTCTCTGCAGCCTGGAGGGTGCACACACACGTTCCAACACCGAACCGCTGTTTACCACCAAAAATCAGTTTGGTGGATCTGTGGCGTCCATCTTTGTGTTTTTTCCGTCTTCGAGGTAAATCCCCACCACTTCAAGGCCGAGCGTTTCTCACTGTCCCCTCGCTCGCGACCACGTCAACGCGCCTCAAGAATAAAAAAGTCGTCCTTTCTCCGAGCCCAGTCTGTTGAGCCGGGCCAACTGGGAGGGCGAGGGTGGCACGTCGTGGCGGTACGGGCCCTTCGGCGAGGCCGGGTCCTTCAGGTAGCCCTCCTGCAGGAGCTTCCCTTTGGCCTCCTGCTCCCGCCGCCGCTGCTCCTGCCTCAGCAGCTCCTGCGCCTCCAGGAGGACGCGGGCGTTGACGCCCACCACGCCCGGGTATCCGTTCCTGGAGCCCTGGTAGCTGGAGTACCGTGGGTTGTCCTTGGCGGTCTGGAAAACCTCTCCCGGTGGGTACGCCTTGTCCCAGGATTCCTGGGATATGGAGCTGGGGTTTTTCCTAGGTTGCCTGGCAAGAAGAAATAAAAGACAACGACATCATAATCTAAAAAGCAAAATCTGTGATTTATTTCCCCAGTTGGACCCTGGGATGCCGTGTGTGTATTTACAGGTTAAAATGTATTTGCAGCTGTTTAAATATGTTAGTGCAACATTGAGCTGCTTTAAGGTACGTTTTCAATCCTCCATCCATCCCGCCGCGGAGGACAGGACAACAAAACATTTATTTTGATTTTTTTTTCAAAAACTTGCTATCTCTCTGGAGACAAACGGATACGCGGATTTGTTGTTCCTACAGAATTAAATAAATACATATAACACTGTCAGCTGCATGGTAACCGAGACGTCACGTTAAATGAAAACGAGACGCCATTACAGCATCACAAACTGCCCTCTGGCTGAGTACCAGCTCGGGGGAACAACATACAGGGAGAACCTAACCATGTCAAAGTCCCCTTCCAGCCCATTAGGCCCATTTGGAGACGAGGCAGAGACGACCATTGGATCTGACACGCAAGTAATGGCAGACCTTTGGCAGTGGGAGGAAAAAAAAAAAAAAAAGCTTGGAAGGATTTGCCCCGGCTGATATCTGACACCTGACACAAGTGTCTGAGAGGCGCGGTGGGTTGTCATGCTCCTGTGAGTCTGTTCTGCCCTTTTCCAGAAAGAAAAAAAAAAAAGATTGGGGAGTGGTCCAGATGTGTGACATCACCTCTCATTTCTGCTTGGTTAGCCTCTTTGTGGCAGCTCTGTCTTTGTGTGTGTGTGTGTGTGTGTGTGTGTGTGTGTGTGTGTGTGTGTGGGCCCATACGATATGCATGAGGGTTCCAAAACCCGACAGCTCCCGCCGTTTACCTCAAGGCAAAAAAAAAAAAAAAAGGTGAGCAGAGACAATAAGAGAAGACCAGACAGAGAGAAAAACATCAATGGGCCTCTGACTGCGAGGCATGCATAATTAGCAGGTTTATCAGCCAGCTGTGAAGAAATCTTATTATTCCTCTGTTTGGATTTGAGCTGGAAGGAAGAGGAGAAGAAAAAAAAAAAAACCTTAATGACAAACAAGGGAAGACCTTTTGTTTTTATTCAGCCGGAGATTGGATGCTGTTGGGGAATGGATAGGGGGCGAGATAGAGGGAGTATAGCTTTACAGGTTTATTCTCCCACAACGCTCCACTGATTCCAATTTTCAGAGGCGTCCCCGACATCTGATTTCATTTCACGTGTTGACACAAAGAGGCCGAAGCCCGGAGTGCGTCTCTGCAGTGAAATGCAAACCAGAGTGCCGTGTGTGTGTCTGTGTGTGTGTGTGTGTGTCTGTGTGGGGGGGATGCCAGGTTGAGAGACATGCGTGTTAAATACAGGAGGACGTATGTGCTTGTGTATTCTGTACACGGGCACATGGTGAAGCGTGACGGTAGGGAGAGAGAGAGAGAGAGAGAGAGAGAGAGAGAGAGAGAGAGAGAGAGAGAGAGAGAGAGAGAGAGAGAGAGAGAGAGAGAGAGAGAGAGAGACAGAGAGAGACTTTTTGGCGACATCATTGTGCAGACATGGGGTTGTGACACACACACATTAATGCGACCAAACGCAGCTGTGGCATTCAGACTCAGGGTTTATAGTAACGGCCTAACTTCGATTTTTGGAGATGCGTGGTTGGGAATAAATACAAAAACATTTATTTTATTTTTTATTTATTTTAATTTCAGAAAAAAGTGCCACCTAGAAGGAAAAGTGACCTCTATTTAAAATGAATAATGTTTCTTAAAGGAAAACTTGTATTATTATTATTATTATTATTATTATTATTATTATTATTATTAATAATAATAATTGTTATAATAATAAAAAATTTCAATTCACACAACTCCAGCGCCAAACTCTCATTTCACCCTCCACTCATCAAGGCTATCGTGTGCCAAAAAAAAAAAAACCCTGCCGCATTAGCTCCCTGCCCTCTGACCTCATACGACACACTCTTAGTCAAACAATAGTTTGTGTTCTCAGGACTGTGCCGAGAGGGTTTATCCAAACAGAGCAGTTTCTTTAATGGATTCAGTGGACGTGGCCACAGGACGTTTCCCTCTGACCGCCGGAGTGAGACGCAGCTTCATTAATCTTTCAGCGAACGCCTGCCTGCAATATTTATCAAGGAAGGGATTTATGGGAGTAACAGTGGATTAGAGCACGATGGTGAAGTAATAAAGATAATGTATTTAATGTTGTATGGATGTATGGTAAGTGCCGGGCGATGATGTACACGGGGATGGGTGTGCTTGGTCTGGAGTGGTCAAAGTTTGAAGCAGTAATTAAAGTAATGGCAAAAAAAAGAAAAAAAAAAAGCTTGGACTAATGGTTTGCTTTTAAAGTTGAAACCTGAACTGATCTTTTGTTGAAATGTCCATACTCTCAAATCCCACTCAGCTTGTGTATTTCGAAACACAGTGAGCTTCATTAGAGTTTCTTTTATGACTATTTGTCATTGTTATTTTTACTGTTGTATGGAAAATAATGACAATAATAACTCTGTAAACATGACGCTCACTGGGATAAACAACATTTCTAAACCAAAGCAGAGATGTTTGCAGTTTAATTAGCCGCAATTTAAAGGAGTGATTTTAATACACCACTGATTTTTGATTTTTGACATTTTTGGCCACACTTTACATTAAGTGCACATTTATAAGCAGAATATAAACACGTTTGACACTAAAAGAAATCTTATTGCTGAGTAAACCTATATTATAGTATAATCGTATAATTGTCAAAGAAGGGGACTTAAGCTATATCAACAATTAAGTATAGTTGTTATTCTATTGTTAAAGAAATATGAGAGTTGTTTAAATGACAAAAAAATGTAGTCTAGTGTGTGAACAGTAAATGAAATATAATTAAAAAAAAGAGGATTTGTGAGTTTTACCCCTCACAGAGTTATATCTCTATATATTGATTTTAAACGCATAAATGCTGTTTGTGTTATAAAATGTTCCACCGAAAGGTCAACAACGACGCCCATTGTTTACTCCCCAGAAAAAAAGAATGTCCCCATGTGTCCAATATGCATCTAGTAGCTCTATGCGCACGCACACACGCACGCGCGCACACCCACACCCGAGCGCTTCCTGGAACAACACACATTCGTATCATGCAGATCAAAGGGAATTACATTAAGAAAGAGGAAAGCAATCATGTCACATCTGTGCGAGTGTGAAACATGATCTGTCCATTCTGAGTGTGTGTGTGTGTGTTTGACCACCTGCGTCCATTTTTCTTCACTTGGATGTTATACATATATAATGCACTATCATTACTGTCACAAGGCCATTACAATGAATCTGATATAATCAGACAGGCACATGCATGCACACACACACACACACACACAGTCCCAGACAGACCCACAAAACAAAATCTCTATTGATTTTTAATAGACAGAAACATACATCAAAAACAATATCACATCATGCCTGAGAAACACACACACACGCACAGACACACACTCTCTCACCTTGGCAGGGAGCTGTACTGTCTCTGTGCCTGGGCGAAGGAGTCTCTCTCCTCCTGCCTCTGTCGTTGCATCTGAACCTCGACGGAGACCGAGTGTCGGCCCGGCTGACTGTACCCGCCTGGACCGTTACTGCTGGCGTTGGACTGGAAGCAGGAAGCAGGAAGTTGGATTAGTCGCCACGTTCATTTATGTTTTCATCTGCATTTTACACAGGAGACTAAACGGCTGTCCAATGAAATCAGTGCACGAGGGGGACGGATGTAAACAGATCTCACCGTAGGGTATTATTTTATTTATAGTGTCACAAGTAATGAGGACATTTCTGGTTCTGGTGTCAGTTTATGAATGGATTAAATATCCAGTGTAAACAAATCATTGTCTCTGATGTGGACTATTCCAGATTTTTAATATTGGTGCACTACTGGAATCTTGTTTGGGAAAAGCCATTTTAAATCTGTGCCTAAAGGGTCAGCATTAAAACCGTGCACGTTTTTTTTTTCTTTTTTCCATCGCTGTGGGGACCAATAACAAATAAAATCCATTCACCTCCCTTGTGCAGAAATTTCACACATGCCTCTGAACTGTCTGCATGGCCAGATATCACGAAAGGCGAGTGGAAAAATATGTTTTGTCTTTTTTTTTTTTTTTCTCACATGGGTGAACCGAACCTTTAAAAAGTTAGCTGCTTTTTTTTTTTTTTTTTTTACTCCACGAGGAACAAAACACTCTAAAGTCCTGGTGCTGCAGAGCTGATGTGGGAGTTCAATGAAAAACTGACTCTTCTGTGTCCACTTAAACATTCAAGGCACTGAAGTGCCTGCAGTGCTAATGCAGGTTACGTGTATGAATGAGAGATTTTAAGAAAAAGAGTGAATTAAGCAGATTTCAAACATTTAGTATATGCCGCTCAGATTATTAATTTTTAAACAAAAAAAGTTACGAAGCCACATTCCGTCAAACACAACTTTTTTTTTTACTCCACGAGGAACAAAACACTCTAAAGTCCTGGTGCTGCAGAGCTGATGTGGCTGTGAGAATCATGAGAGAGTTCAATGAAAAACTGACTCTTCTGTGTCCACTTAAACATTCAAGGCACTGAAGTGCCTGCAGTGCTAATGCAGGATACGTGTATGAATGAGAGATTTTAAGAAAAAGAGTGAATTAAGCAGATTTCAAACATTTAGTATATGCCGCTCAGATTATTAATTTTTAAACAAAAAAAGTTACGAAGCCACATTCCGTCAAACACAACTTATTTGAATGATTTATACTTTTTCATTAAAAACGGTGTTGATTTGAGTAGTTTTAATTTCATTATATATATTATAAAAGTATTTTAAAATCTTATCACTGCTTTAAGATTGTGAATGTTCAGAATCAGGAGTGAAACAGAGGCCACAGATTTGACCCCCAAGAAAATTAAACGAACCAAAATCTTTCCAAACACGCACAAACATGCACATGCACACGTGCACACACACACACACACACACACACACACACACACAAACAAACTAACAAACACACACAAGCATGTGACCTCTGGGTTCAAACTCAAACCATGAAAATCACCACAACCGGAGACAGGATTTTCGCACAGTTAGCCCAATCAAGGTTTGGCACAGCAGGTGACACCACAACAAAACACCCACCACCCCACAATCCACAAACACTTACCAGCAGTTAGGCGTGCAGACACACACCCGTCTCTCCTCAGGTCAAAATGAAGGTGAGTCACACACAGACAGAGGGAGGGGTGGTGGGGGTGAGAGGAGGGGGAGGGGCCATGCTGGAGACTCAGAGAGGTTTACAGTGATGAGATGTGATGGATGTTAGTGTGTGTTAATGAAGGCGCGTCCTCCCCCCCGAGATAAAACAGCTCAGGTGTACAAAGGCTTGACATACCACGCGTCTTATCACTGGCGGTAAATCAATATTTCAAAAATAAACACTGACTCACACACATTTTTAACTGCTATAATGGTATTTCTATAAATAACGATAAAATCAATATAAAATAAAAATGGATGCAATCTCTTCGTCCCATCGGGGGTCTATGGAGCTTGGGGGAAACCAGTTGTGTGGTGTTTGCAGCCATATTGTCCTTTTAAAATGGGGGGGGGGGGGGGGGAATAAAAAAAAAAAAATTAAAATTTGTTAAATCAATATAAAATAAAAATGGATGCAATCTCTTCGTCCCATCGGGGGTCTATGGAGCTTGGGAGAAACCAGTTGTGTGGTGTTCCCAGCCATATTGTCCTTTTAAAATGGGGGGGGGGGGAATTAAAAAATAAAAAGTTAAATCTGATTCAAATTATAAAATGTTCAGAAAGTTGGCTTATTGGGCGGAGCCTATATTTTCATTTCAATTCACGATTTTAACTTTTTTGTCTATTTCCTCCAACCTCGTCACTCTCACTGGTCCTCACAGACACTTAGTAAACACTAATGTCAAAAATCAAGCCCAGCCCTGTAACCGCTCCCACGATGTTCATTAATGGTGCAGGCGCAAGACTTGCACGAGGATCAGTTGTACCACAAAGCCAGATGTAATTACTTTTATGAGCGCGGACCGTACTGAGAGCCTGCCGGGGCCGCTGTGGACATCGGCCGTAAAACGATTACGAGTGATCTAAAGAGACCCTCCCCCACCTTTAAAGCCAATCATCCCTGGGATGGACCGGCACCGCTGGGTGGACAATAAGGACGGAAGCCGGTGGAATAAAAAGCGCCCACGCAACACTTATTCCATATCTGGATTTTAAAAAATTGCCCCGCGGGGGACATTTTTTCAGCAGGGGAATATTTCCTGGAAATGTGGGCTCATCTGCCTGGTGATTGTGGAGCGGAGGAGAAAAAACACCCGGAAGGAATCCAGATAATAGCATAATTAAAACATTGCATTAAAATACAAGAGGAAATATTATTATTCCCTCTCTGAACCCCTCTAACCCCCCCCGCCCCCTCCTAACATCCATTGAAGGAACTCCTCTTTTTTCCAATGTGGTATAAATGAGAGCAATAAAGCTTTGGTGCAGGGGGAGCTGGTATCTGTCATCCTGATGGAATTAGACCACGCTACCCACAATCCTCCACTGTCCCGTCCCCCCCAAACTCAGGTTTAAAAAAAAGAAAGTAGAAGTTGAGGGCTCCACTCGCAAAGAGGAGATATTGGCTTCAGGTGTGTGGCTTTAAACAAGGGACGGCTGAGGAAACAGGCGCGGTCTGGAAAAATAAATCACTGCGGGAGGAAATTATGGGATGGAGTGAATCGGTGATTCAATCCGAGTGTGGTCCCACCACGCGGCGAGTGACTCCATATGGGCCATCTTAGATGTTTAAAGAAATGCAACGGCCTGACACTAACAAGGCTCTGCATTCAATGTCCACTGAATGAGCAAAAAAAAACAACAACAATCTGAATGATTAAAACAATAAAAATAAAAGCCTCTTCACTTTGAAATATTGTAGATATAAGCACTATATACCGTATATAAATAAATAAATATTTACATGATCTGGTGCCTGGCATGGACTGTAAGTGGAGGTGAATTAAGAGAAAGGACGCTGGCTCCTTGAGGTTTGCAGCACATTGCTCAGATGAAGCAACAGAACGTAATATATGCAAAGGTAATTGGATTTCTCAGAGACACATCCTCCTGTTTTCCATACGGCCCTCGAGTATGGTCAGGGCACGGGTCTAATAACAATCCATTACTGACCTGCAGTCTGACCGAAGCCAAAAAAAGGTTTAACAAGACCATGGGAGGGTTCTTCAGACTGTGGAACCACAGGAGGGTTCCTGCAAGACCTCAACTCAAAAACAAGCTAAAAAAATAAAAAAAATAAAGTAAAATATCTAAATATCAACATCTTCGGTGAACATTCTCTAACACGATACTAAAAAAAAAAAAAACAGGTCCAGGGAATATTTGAGGGATTCTCCCATGAATGAAATTTGTTTATATTGTTTCTAATCCTGAGTGTTCATGGGAAAATTAAGCGGGACAACAATAGCTAACATGCCACAACTCGACAAACATCGTGTTGTAGTATTGAGAGCAGGCTCGGTGGTTCAGAGACAAAGGCAAACGTGACCTCCGCTCCTCTTTCCCACACTGTCCTGTTTTGTTTTTTTTCCCCTCTGGAATGTGTGCGTGTGTGTGGGTCAATCCCAATGCTGCCAGATTCAACGAAAAACGTTAATTTTTTATTGGGTTTAGAATATAGAAGAAGTCCAAAGCACAGAGGATTTGCTTCGAGAGCTCTCTCACTTTATCATTTCATTTTGTCTCAGGAACTTATTCTCCCACTGTACACCAAAGACTGGGCAACAAAAAAAAAACAGCAGGAAGAAGAGTTCACAGAGAAATAAAAACACAACTATGTGTGTGGGTAAAAAAGGACCTTGTGTAAGGGATACAGCCAACAAGGACAATTCATATTAAATTCAGATCTAAAGGATTTCATTTACAACACTCCTGTGTGTCTGGTTTGGAACGACACACATTTGTCACCACAATTTAATTTGTACTGTGGCATAATGTGTGTGTACTATAATTTGTTGGGTGATAGAACATGGGCGAAATTTAAATAAAATAAAAATGTGCTTCGTCTCAAAGCAGACCATTAGGATGAGGTGAAAATTACTCCTTTAGTGTGTGCAACAAAAAAAATATATAATACATGTTGTACAAAGATACCATTGATGAGAAAAAAGAGGTGGAATGTCATATTCAAGATTTTTAACTTGCTACAGGCGACTGCTCACATAATCACAATAATATAAAAACCCAAGTACACTTGAGGTGCAGTGCGAGAAAGCCGGGAGGACTCAAATAAATACAAAAAACAAATAGGACAAGCCATTTCATCACGTCAAAAAAACTTTAAAGGCATTTGGGGATATTTTTTGTTCGCTCACTATTATTATTATTATTATCATCATCATCATCACGGCCCCACGTTGCTCCAGAATGCACTAATTAACCCTCATCTTAGCCGGTGAAGCTCAGATTTAATACACCCCAAACATTTAAACTGTGTAAAAAAAAATAAAAAGGCAACGTTAAAAACAACTAGATTAAAAAGAAAGAAAGGTAGACACGATGTGAGGACGAGTCCGTGAGGCGGTGGACGAGTCCACGTGGATGAAGGACAAGGACGATGGATGAGTAGAGGTGGTGACAGGCGGGAGGAGGGGGGAGGAGTTAGTGAAGTCGGGCGGGGGGCAGAGACTCCTGCATGCAGTTGGTTGATCGTTTTTTTTCTACTTTTAAGTGTGTGAGGTGTAGAGGTGGTAGTGTTACTAGGCCCCAGAGGAGGTTAATGGTAATCCTGAAGTTGGGGATTATCATCTGTGTGCTTCATGGCTGGTAGTAGTGCAGTTAGTGATGGTTAGCACCACAGATTCTCCTCGGGCCCAGAGTCGTTTTTTTTTTTTTTTTTTTTGGTGGAGGTCATCTCTGGAAATTAAGAGTCTTACAATCCTCCCTGGCCATCAGTGGATTAAGATTCATAGGCTCCAGGTGATTGTTTTTTTTCCATCACACACTCACCCAGGGCTGCTCGAAGCTGTAGGTCCTTCTGCGGTCGTCGGGGTCGTCCGGGACGGTCTGGGCCTGCTGGAACTCCTGCCGCAGCCTCTGTATCCGGTCGTGGTTGCTAGGGGCTAACCGGCTACTGTAGAGAGGACAAAAGAGAGAGGGACGGGGGAGGGGCGGATAGATGAGCGTGAGAGGGGGTCCATTGTGAACGAGTGACCTGGTTCCATCACGAAACGGCCTGCAGGAGAAAAGCTCTCTGAAGACGGACGTCGTGCATTTGTCGGAGGATTGATCAAACACACTGAGCAGAGCAACCCAGATACGCTCAACCCAGATAAAACAAAAAAAAAAAACTTCGAAATGTGATAAGAGAAGAGCAGCCAACAGCGATGTGAATCTTACTAATGCTCCTCTGATGTATTATTCACAGCAAAACAGCCACAGCCCCGCCCCCCATGGTCATACGGCTGCACCGCAGTGCATCAAACACTGATTCTGGATTCTGGATTCTGGGAAATTTGTGAATCTGCTGAGGCCTAGTCACTCACAGCTGTATTTTAAAGAAAGAATAATAATAACAAAAACACATGACTCTGTTATATTTAGCATCAAATATGATTTTTATCCATCATGGTTGTGAATATCAAGTACCCTCCTCTTGCTGACAGCTGACGGATAAACGTAAAGGAGGGAGGTTTTTTTTCTTCTTCTATATTTTAGACTTTTAATTGAATTTTATTTTTGAATCCTTGTTTATTGTATCCGTTTATTTTATTTGCATATTTCACATGCAGCTTAGCGATATTATTGCTTTTTTTTTTGCCTAAGCCAAAAATATAAAGGTAACATACTGTACATGCAAGGAGCATATTTTTCATGTCAGTGTGTGTGAAAAGCCGATTTAGGAGGCGGTGAACAAGCTGGACTTATCATATTTTCTCACTTTGCCAGGAAATTCCAGGGGAGAGCCTTATCTCTAAAACTCAAAAGGTCAAACCTGCAACTCTTTCCTGTCCCCCCAAAAAAACATTATGTTCACTTTTGCAACCCTCCGGCTTCAATAGGAAAACGGTGAGGTCTGCAAAAAGCTCTTGATATTGAGATAAAAGACACGAAATAAAGATACACAATTAAATTTGGACTGACGCCGTTATAATAAATGATAACAATTTCGCTTTCTGAGGTCAAGGTATGATTATCTGCCACGAAATGGCATTCATTCCATCCATCACGAGACAAGCAGCCGGTGGTTGCGCAATGCACAACACACACAACAGCACCACCAACTCAACTCTCGGCTCTTAACTCAGAACACACTCGATGTAAAAAAGCCAGAGCCGGTCCGCCTCGTTACAGACCAGAAACCTGTCATATGTGATTCTGATCATCTCCGTGATATGTAACACAACCCTGTGTGTGTGAATCAAAGCCTCAATGCCAGGTTTAAGACCGCCCCCCCACCCCAAAAAAAGATCTCATATCTGTTCTTTATAAACAGATTTCCATTAAAAGAGGAAGGACAAAAACAAACTACTTTGGTTTGCATTGATCACGCAGATCCACAGTGTGAAAGAAAAAAAATCACAGCGATTCACTCCAGGCTCAAGGTGAATGCTGGTCAGATAGAGGTAGACAAAAGTACATCTTCATTAAGTTTCACCTATAGACTCAGCCTGCTTATAAAAAAAAAAAAAAAGTGCCCCGGGGAAACTGAAAAAAAGATTTTCAATAAATCCTCAGGTCCAACAAAACACAGAAATCAAGCCAACAAAAAGAGCAACACTGCACTACAACCGTAAAACCCCCCCTCCCCCCCCAAAAAAAAACAACCCGGCGACAGAGATTTAGTTTGAGATGAGCTTCATCCTGTGGACGGACTCACTCGATATTTGGCAGCGCCGCTTCAGGCTGAAAGGTCACGGTGTGGCTCCGCTGAGTGGAGCGGCTCAATAAGAAGAGGAGCGAGGCCAGAAAAGTGGTTTACGGCGAAATGCACACGGAGCCTTTCATGGTGCGACGTGCGTCTCCTGAAAAAAAAAAAAGCTCGTAGAAGATTCTCTATAGCTGCACGGATTCAATCTGTTCTCGAGCAGCGTATCAAAACTGAAAAAAAGATGAGTAAAAAAATAAATTCTAGCTTATTTTTGACCCCTTGGTGATAAAAAAAAAAAAAAAAAAATCAGTCTTGTACTTTTTGATGATTTTGCTCATTGGCTTGGGAAGTTTAACCCGGCGACAGAGATTTAGTTTGAGATGAGCTTCATCCTGTGGACGGACTCACTCAATATTTGGCAGCGCCGCTTCAGGCTGAAAGGTCACGGTGTGGCTCCGCTGAGTGGAGCGGCTCAATAAGAAGAGGAGCGAGGCCAGAAAAGCGGTTTACGGCGAAATGCACACGGAGCCTTTCATGGTGCGACGTGCGTCTCCTGAAAAAAAAAAAAGCTCGTAGAAGATTCTCTATAGCTGCACGGATTCAATCTGTTCTCGAGCAGCGTATCAAAACTGAAAAAAAGATGAGTAAAAAAATAAATTCTAGCTTATTTTTGACCCCTTGGTGATAAAAAAAAAAAAAAAAAAATCCAACAGGAAGTCTGTTTCTAAAGGATGACGGATGCTTGTAATAGGCGGTCATGGGAAAGAAGTTTTAACGTTTGCCTTTTGACCAGTGCGTGTGTGTGGGCGCTTGTACAAAAGATGTACTCATCGGGCTATTTTCCCTTTTTTTTTTTTACCCTGTTCAACGTCTCACATTGCCCCAAGAACAATGTTACCAGTACTGATAGGATTAAAGAAAAAATATTGATTCATTATAATCATATCAATGTATTTTTCTAGAAAATATGGAAAAGGAAGTTTTATGGTTAAATTCAATAATTATCCATTGTGAGACTTCACCTCGGCAATCATAAAAAAAACTATAATTTCATTAAATGCAGCTTGGTAAAACAAGAGGATTTGGGGAAAATAAAAAAATTAATAAAAAAGTTCAAACTGAGATCATGACCAGAGCAATTACAGATATGAGAGTACTTTCTTTGGTTTGGCCTGGAATAACAAGTGGTTCCGAGTTTGACCTTACTCCAGATTAACAGGGATTTAAAAAAAAGATCTATGCTGTCACTTTTAAAAAATCCTCCGTGACAGTGACTTTGCTCCGGATCCTGATCGTCACACTAAGAGGATGTTCACTAAGTGACGGAGGCAGCTGATGGAACAGGGCTCTAAATCCTGCAGGATTGGGAAATGAATGGTCTTCATTCACACGCGAGCCGCTCTTTCACATGTCTCCGGGATTATTCGCGTCCACGACCACCAACTGTAGATTTTAACGACGCCACTCGCTCATCAAGGTGCCCTGGAGGCTGGGGGCGACCACACAGCTTTGAGTAATAAAAGAAAAAAAAAGAAAGACACACACACACACACAAAAAAAGAAACAGCTGGAGACGACACCAATAGTCTCCAGCTGGCACCACAAAGAGCGTCTGGGCATGTCGGACGGAGTCAAGAGGAGCCTTGTGTGTGTCTGTTTTGTGCGACCAGGGCCCTTGTGGCTCGTGGTTACGAGAGGGGTGACCCCCCCGAGGACACAAGAGCAACGTTGTTGTTTTGCTCTTCAGAGTCTGAGACGAAAGTGTCACCGCCCCCCCCCCCCCCCCCCCCCGAGCTCTGAGCAGCAGAGTCGCTCCAAATCATTAAGACTCCATTTCATTTCTTCTGCAGAGCCTAAAGCACAATCTTCATATGCAAATGAATATATATATATATTTTTTTAAATAAGTCACACCTAGTTGTTAATAATATAGGAATTGTGTGTATGTGATATCCTGTCAATTTCCTGTGCCAATAAGCCGTGCCTATTCATAATAATCCTCTTCTTAATTAAAAAGCCATCGCCTTAATCAAACATTTCATTTAGCATTGGATAGTCGAGGGGTTTTACGTCTCTGTCGTACCGACTCCAACCTGTTAACTTAACATTCCGCAATGCACAGATATATGCAGAGTGAGAAAGCAGTGAACACTGCAAATACGCGTTTCCCCTGAACTCCACAGCTGTCTGAGAGTTTCTGACAGAGGAGAAATAAAAAAGAAATGATGCTCCTGCAGCAAAGCTGACTACATATCCCATCATGCACTTGTACGTGAGGCTGGATTTGTGCTGTCAGTTGTGTTTTATGAAAGCTCATAATCGGCCACTTCACATTTCATATTAAAGCTGTTTAAACTGATGTCTCAAGAGCCAAGGAGGAGAAATGGACACAAAAAGAAATATGTTGTTAAAAATGAAGGTTATGAGTTCACATATAATAATCCGGATGTCACTTTGATGATGCTTGGTTATTTGCAGGAAGTCATTACATGCTGTGTATAGGCAATTTGATTATGGTGAACGGGAGAAAGGATTTTCATCAGAAATAGTCTGAAGTTATAAATATAAAAACGTTAAATAATAAGGGATTAGCTCAGACGACCCGTCGCAGCCTGGTGGTGTTTGTTGATGCCGTGCAGAGATTTACAGAGTCTGTGTCTGAGGCCACTCAGGCTCTCATTAAACCGACCTGGCTCCGACTCTGGATTACACTGGATTAACCCCGACACACTGACACAAACACACACCGCATTGATCTGCAGAAACGTGGCAATTAGATCCCAGTCAAACGCACTTCATCAAACCCACTGACATTTGACTCATCGTGCCACTGGACTAAATAAGACCAAAGTGGCCCTGCGTGCAAAATAAAGCAGCTGGGGATTTAGTGGAGTTGGTGAAATGCTGCAGCTCTGCGGAGGAATCTACAGTATGTGGATTCAAACATACATTCGAAAATGAGATCATCTGAGTTAATTTGTGCTGACTCACTGGAAATGAGTTTTGCATGGTTCAAGAACTGAAAGACAAATTGACCACATTCATTTTATGTAAACTACGTTTAACTTCTTTAAATTCAATTAAAAAAACAAGCAAACGATCATTTCCAAAAAAATAGAAATAGTCAGTATTGTGCTCTGGGCAACAAACTCATTCTCAGTTCTACATCAAGTCGCTAAATCACTAAATCGATTCATTTCGTGCATCCCATGAACCTTTGCACGTATTCCGTGGTGCAGCTTACAGTAGCGTATCAGCTGTGACCCTGATAATCCCATAAGGGCGTCCACACTCGTGCAATCTGACTGCGAACTCTGAAATCCACAGACGGAACAGATTGACTTTAATTGGTTTTCAGTTTTATGGGTGTATCTCTACTTTTCCAGGGGCACTGCGGGTCAGAGAAGTCACAGGGTTGTAATGTAATATATGACTGACATTAAAGACACACACACACACACACACACACACAAGCACAAACACACCATCTTGGAGCATGATGGGTAACTAGTCATGGACTTCAAGCTATGGCGCCACTGGAGGCTACAATGGCGACAATATGCCTCCTTTTAATTCATGGGCCAATTTCACGGCCTGCTTCAGTTACAAGAAAATAAATTGAACCGCAATCCTGATCTTTGTAATCCTGCACTACTTTAAAAGTAAACGTGTTCAGGCCATTTTGGTCAAAATCTCCCTGGATCGGGAGGAGGAGCCACATTTAAATATTCTTCAATCCCACGTGCTGTTCATTTGGTCTATGCGATGTTTCCGAACTTCAGATCGGGATTAAAGTCAGGAGAGACTGCGGAGGATGAAATGATCATGGCTTGGGTCAACTTGAAACTTTGAGTGCACATTTTTCTGTTCGATTATCCTCTTTGATAAGCTTCCATTCTATATTTTTTCCCGGTCTCCTTCCTCCAGCCTAACAATGAAACGCCAAAATAAGGAACTGGATATCAGATCGTACCCCCAATTCCACTGGATCCCGATCTAACATGCAATCACAGACGTGGTGCTTTGACTTAACGGCATCCGTCCAAATATGGAGGCTAATCTACCATCATTAAACAAAGAGGATGATAATTAAAAATAAATAAATAAAGACAAGCAGCTAAGAAAGGACAACGAGTATGACACACAAACATCACACATTCAGATATTCATACGGAGAAGCACACAGGCACACACCCCGACACCGAGCGGGGAGGGGTGAACAGCATCCATCACCACACACCGTCTCAGTCCGTCACTGAACTGATCTGAGCAGTCAGATGAGCCGTTCATGGGAATTTATCTGCGATCTCCATGCTGTAACGATCCCACCAGTCGTAACTAATGCTCTCAGGTTTAAAGTTCAGTCTGAATCCGATTTTTTTTTGCCTCTGGAGCATGGAGGGGCAAAAGTCCACCTGCCATTGCTGGACCAATTGGCATTTGCGCATCCGTCTGGATCCTCTAAATACGTAGTGCAGAGAGAAAAATGTAAATCGCGTGTGGTTTATTATTTTATAGGGAAAATAAACAGTGCATTTTTTTATATTGCATCCATCAAAGATATAATAAACCACTTCAAGACCAATGGCTTGTGATTGATCATCCAGTTTCAGGACAGATGGAAACCTTGGAGGACTGGGGTTCAAAAAACAAAACACAGAAAAAAAAAGTTGACAAATGTACTCAAACCCTAATTTGACCAATTGAACCTAAACCTAAACGGATCCTCTCGGGACAAACAGGAACAGTGAAAATGTATACTCCTGGGTACAATAATAGACTTTAAAGGGACCTGGATTGTTCAGATTAAGATAGTACTGGTTTAGAAATGACGATAACGTTTTTTTTTTTACTGACTTTGAAGCTTAAAAAATAGGATTTATCTCTGAATGTATAATACAACCTGGCCTACATTCGCTTACTGGGACAGTGACCTGTATGGCGAAGGGAGTCTGTGTGAGCCCGACATTATTTTCAATCCATCTCTTCTATTCCAGCCCAACGCATCGCCCTCTTGAAGGCAGAGAAAAGGAAATGAGGGACAAAATAGAGAGAGAAAGAAAAAAAAAGAGTGAGATAGCAGTGATTTTTTGGGCTCAGGCGTCTGTAACTGAAGGAAATAAGTAGAGCGAGACTAAATTAGAAATTCCAATACCATTTTTTTTTTTTTTTTTAGAGAGAAAAAATGGTTGACTGATGCATATCTCCAACGCCTGCAATTTTTGGACCTGAGTCGGCTCCTGGGGGAAGAGAAGAAATGGAGGGGAGGGGAGTGGAGGATGACATTGAGAGAGAGGAAAAGGAAATGGAATTGGAGTGGCCTAATTATCTGGGCCAGGTATATACATGAGGGGAGCTGGATAGACGTCTCACTTGTAACGGTTTCCATTTTTGGGAGAGCTGGGTAATATCGGCCCCACGGAGGCCTCCGCAGCATCTGATAAATCATAATTTAAGTCCAAATTAGGATCCACTATCCTCAAGAGGCCTTTTTCTTTTCCTTTTCTCTCTGTTTTTGGGGTTGGCATCAAACGAAAATGAGACCTGAGGCGTCTTGTGATTTTGAGAGAGAGAAAATCCAGGATTGTCACAGTCATGCCGGAGAGACCACTCAGACCTCAGAGGCTGGAAATGTTCTTAAAAGCCATGATCATAACATTCTCAAGTCCACTTAAAACATCAATATCACTTCTTTCTTAAAACGGGAGCCCCTGACACGGGGTCCTAGGGGACGAGTGTAATTATATCATTAAGTGTGGAGATAAAACATTTACAGGCTTTAATGAGGGGATATGTGCATCATTTTAAAACGCTTTTGCATATAAGCGCATGTTTAAGTGAAATTAGTATATTGCCACTTATAACTTTAAGGATTAAAATCACCAAATCGTCTCATGTACCTTATAAAGACTAACATCAGAGAGAGAAAAAAATAAATCAAACAATTCCTCTTGGGATGGGAGCTAAAGTGCAGCCGTGGTTCAGCAAGCATTTATTAAAAGCCTGGTTTCTACACACGGGCTTCATGAAATATTCAACATTAGGTACAAACCAGGAAAAACAAATGTGTTCAAAAAACAAAAAAACAAAAAAAACAAGGCAGAAAACAAAGTAAAAAGTAAAAAAAAACATTTTTAAGTACCTGAAGTCACTTCTCTCTCTCTCTCTCTCTCTATATATATTTATATATATATATTCATATATATTGATGAGACATAAAATACTAACGGAGACTCCCGTTTTACTTTGGAATCACAGAAGTTTTACCGCATGACAAAAAAAACAAACGTTTTTTTTTAACATTTTGTTATGACAATTATGGTTTAAACATCCCCATTGCAAATGAATGACCCAACAACTGCTTTGCCAAATGGAGATGGGGTTTTTTTGTTTCTTCCCAGCTGTTGTCTGTGTGAAAGTTGCCTCAAGCACAGTATGTTTATGCTGATAATGATAATAATAATAATAATAATACAAAACATGATAGTTATAGAGCACCTCTCAAACACAGGCGTTTATAAAGTACAGAGGCAGAGTGACTATTTGCAGCTGGATGAAGCGAATCTGCAGTGGGAATAAAAATTAAAAAATAGGAAGAAATTCCTCGATTATGAACTGAGGCATATTTCTATGACTTCACGAGTTGCTTCATTTCCCAGAAATTTCGGCGCAGATGCTGCACGCTCCAACCAAGATTATTGAGGCCTAAACTTTGCTGCCTTTTTCTGCCTGGTTTTGCTGATGACACAGTTGTGTGACTTTTGTGTTAGCTGTTATCTCAGTTATTCCTAAGAGGGATATCCTGGGACCCTCCAGTGAAGGATCGCAGCCACTTCCTATTTCCGACCCCCCCTCACACACACACCTTTCTCCTTCTCCCACCCCTTTCCACCTCTTCCTGGCTTTTCAACACAATGTGGCCTGTTGACATTTGTCTTCCTTGACTGTGTTACGTTTGGTGAGTGGGCTAGATTATGTAGATTAGACTGATAATCTGCAATGTATTTTTTCTGCCAAATACCTCAAATATAGCTTTGGAGCCAAATTTGCCTTTCCTCAGGATGAGAAAAACTTCAGCGACACCACCACTCTCACTATAGACATTGAAGAAAGTCCCATTTACAAACTCCACCCGTGGACACCCGTGTAGACAGGTGATACAGTAAATCTGACCATAGAGGAGGGGGGGGGGGTCTCAGCATGTCCACCGTTTGCTTCCTGCCAGACAAGGACTCCTGTCACAACAATCTCCTAACAAGGTAACACAACGGCCACAGCAGTGAAGAGGTGCGTGTAGTGTTTGGACTGAACCAGAATACACACACAATGTCAGTCGATTGGCATGAAATCAATTTGGTAACTGTTATCAATTAATAAGCAATAAGCCTTAATTATTGAATCTTTGGGATATACACTACTAATCAGCAAACAAATATGATATTATTATTATTAACTGATAAATGGAGAAACGGCATTGTAGAAGAACTGAGGGTGAGATGATGTCTCATCAGGCCAAAAAAAAGAACTGAATCTTATTATTATTATTATTATTATTATTCAATGTTTGAAATAGTTGACGGGTGTTCTGACAACTGCCATTACTCGGCGTGGAGCCATGAGATTTGAGAAAAAAAACAAACCAACACACAACCTATTTGAAGACCCACACAGATCCTCTGCACCGCCTGATGCAACAGCCAGACACACACAAGCACCGACATGAAACATTGAACAAGTGCAGCCCATCAAAGGGGGGCAGTCATGGAAAACTCAAAAGGGTGTCACACCGTCTTTGGCAGACACGCGTCCCACGGTTCAAATCCCTGTGTGTCTGTGTGTCTGTGAGTGTGTGTGAGTGTGTGTGTGTGAGTGTGTGTGAGTGTGTGTGTGAGTGTGTGTGTGTGTGTGTGTGTGTGTGTGTGTGTGTGT
>JAFBJU010000601.1:659964-693245 GCA_016785305.1 Colistium nudipinnis
GTGTGTGTGTGTGTGTGTGTGTGGGGGGGGTGGGGGGGTGGGGGGAGGTTGTCTGCTGTCTAGAGAAGTGTTGTCAAGATCCCCAGATGGGAGCTGTTTTTATGTTTTGCTGTGAGAAAGGGATGGAGAGTCAGAGATAAGGCTGAGGGTGACAGATAAAGGAGTGAAGAAGGATGACAGTAAGGGAAGGAAGGATGAGGGAGGATAAGGGAGGAGGGGAGGAGGGTGAAGGAAGGAGGATGGTGGTGGAGTGAACAAAGGAAGGTTGGTTTGTGGCGGGAGATGAAGAAAAATGAAACTAAAAAGTGTGAGAGATGTTAAAAAAACAGAAATGTTGGGACAGAAAAGTCAAGATAATTCTAATTCTAATAAATGATTGTATTAGAAATTATAGATGAGATGTAACAAGCGAATATTACATCAACAATATTTATTATTAATATTATTATTATTGTTATTATTATTTTGTGATTCCCTTGCTCACAACTAGCATTTTATTTACAGATATATCAAGAATATAGAAATAAAATAACTGAGTGATACTTCCCTTGCTCATTTTATGATTTTATCTGCATGACATCTTTTTTGAATGGACGTACAGAGATATATAACCAAGCTACGGTAAGAGTAGAAAAACAATATAAAACTGAATCGAATCCAAACGGGTGGGAGTGGAAGATGGAGTCTGAGTCAAAGTGTGAGTTTGTACAGTGTCAAAACCAAATCTTAATATCTAGTGATGGAAACCTGCCGCACAAACAAATGATCCACATCATTTTCACATCTGCTTTACATCTATTGTGAAAGATGCACTTTCCTTCAAAAGAGTGCACAGTGCTTTAAAGTCTGTGTTTTGAATTATTCAGAAAGTGGACTGGACCTTTTTCTGGAATGAGAAAAAGAAGGAGAAGAAGAGAGCCAGGCTGTCTTTATAAATGAAATACATAAGGATGATAATATTTCATTTAACAAGAAGGCCGTGGGAGATAGCGATGAATGAAAGCAGGGACGGAAAAGTAGGACAGTAATATTTATAGATTAGGGCAAAAAACTTCAGAGTGGACGGAGGACGCTAGGGGGAAGAAGAAGGGACGGTGGGAGGCAGAAGATGATGACGTCCCACGATATTCTTTTTTTTTTTTTTTATAATATAATATTTACTCCAGCTCTGAGAGGACGTGGTCTATATCCTGGACTGGGGATTAGAAGGGGTCCCTGGAAGTCCTGCAAACAGCTGCTGACACAGGCTGCTTTTAGAGCGAGCCAGGGGGCCATAAATAAGGCATTATGGGTATAACGGGCGGGGTGGGTGGGGGCTTAAGTGTGCCACTTTTAAAATAAATATGGCAATTTGCCATTAGTTGTGTGTCGGAGCTGTTTGGAGTGATGGAGCGTCGCGAGTGGCCGATTTATTTCGAGAGGCGGCGACGAAAGCGACGCACAACGACGCACAACTCAGGATCGGCCAGACTGGAGATCATGATTTTTTTCTCCTCCCTGTTAATCATGGTGTAACAGCTGGTGTGTGATGGTGGCCATCTCATAGTGGAACGAAGGTTCCTCAATCACTCACTATATATCTTTTACATTGTCTTGGTGAGCCTGGGAATGTTAGATTGAGCTTATTAGAACATTTTATCCTTCATTTAATAGAAGAATCTCATTAAATGAGATTTGAGCCCTAATGTTGTTCCTTTTTCCCCTCACTCTCTCTATCCTTTACATCTCAAAATTAGATACGAAAGAACAGAATCTATGAGGCATAATCCAGCCCCCTTAATATTATTAGACAAGCTTTAACCCTGTCCTAATTAATTTTTTATTAATATTTTAGTCATTTTAGTAATATATTTTATATATTACACTTTTATAAGCAGCATAATATTTATAAGTGGAGCACGTTGTTATTTTTATTTTGATCTACAAATGTACAGAATATTTGTGTAAGTAGATGTTTTGGAGCAGAATACAAATTCATACATTCATATTGCATTTCTGTACCGTGCTATGAATAATTAAAAAAATAAGTGGATTCTGCAGATATATGACTGTCATATTTACACTGCAGGATCCGAGTCTGGCTGTGAGACGGGAGGATGCTGCTCATTATTTCAGAAAGAACAACGAGCAAAGCAATAAATAAACAAGATGAAAGAAAAGCTTAAAATAAATATTTTTCTGTGCTACGAACTACAAGCTCACTATTAGACAACACTTCCATGTGGAAATCAAGTCAAATACTGTGTAGTATTTGTTTTTTCCATGAAGTGTGTAAAGAGCTGGTTTGCCGAGAATGGATCAAAGCAGTATTTGCAATCAGGGCTCAGACTGATGGAGTTTTCTACAGAAAAGAAATTAATTATTGCAAAGATTTCAGTTAAATTAGGTTAATAAAGTATAATTGTCTGTGATTAACTTGTATTGCTGATTAATCAGAGTCGTACTGTAGTGGTTAGACTCCATCAATCTGGTGCCTTCAACCGAGGGAAATAAATCACTTGTCTTTTATTTGCAAATACTGTGTGATCCAAACCTGGTTTGAAAAAAACAAAAAAAAAAAGAAACATTTCATTTTGTACACTAAAGAATGAACTAACTATTACCATACGGTTATTACTTTTCATACCTTCTTCTGTGAGTGTGCGATCGCTGAGGTTTTTTCAAGTTCCACGGAGCGTTAAAAAAATCCAAAACATTTGACAGGACATAAAGGTTAGTTAAATCAACAAGAAGAGCACTCACGTCCTCTAAAAAAAATACTCGGAGAACATGACATATAACAAAATAATAAAATGTATCTCTCTAGATTAGTGTTGGTGATGAAACATTCATAGCCAAGTCTACTAGGGGGTTATTTTTTTTTTCAGAGGGATGACCACAAAAAAAAAAAAAAAAAACACAAAAAACATTAAATCTTAATATATGGAAATGCATGCAAAAAATGCATGACTTTTGTTTTGTTTAGGATTACTTGTCACTTAATGACAAAGTGTGGGCTGCAGGTAAGTGACTTATAATTGGATTTGAGACTGAGCAAGAGAAATGCCAAAAAGTTTGCGTCCCATAGACCGGAATTAAGAAATCACAGCAGGTGTTCATAAGTCGTCATATCTTCTCTTTTTTTTTTTCATTCAATACAGACTTTCTCATCCAAACAGGCCTGTGTCTATAAATACAGAATATTAAACATGCTCTATCTTCATCTTGGCTCGTTTCTGCCAGATTTGATCTCTGATCTCGGACTTTTGCAGCGTTTTTTCAATATGAGTTGGCTTTGAATGCTCAATTGCTTTTAAACACTCACTGAACAAAGGAAGTTATTTGAAAATCGCCCTCCTGTCGATTTGTTGAAGGGGAAACAATCACCCAATCGATTATAAAACATACGAACGTGTCACTTCCTGCAACATGTCTGAATAAAAGAAGCATCGACGGACAGAAAACCTCAGCCGACCACACTTTGTGGCACACTGGACAAAGCGGAGAGAAATCTCTTCTTGATGCAGTGATCCACCGACATTAGTTACAGAGTCCGCAGACAGCCGACGCTGAGCGATGAAGGGCGGGCGGCGAAAATCGCTAATCAATACGAAAAAATCTACATAATCTATTCTAAAGACGCTGCTGATAGAGACCCATCTGTGGGAATAAAACCACCATCCCTGTTGCATAACCTCACATCAGCTCCATGAGCTCCATGTCGTCTCATTCAGAAATCAAAACAAATATATAAATAAATATACATATGTAAAAAAACTGCAGATGACGGAGAGGAGGGGCTCCTCGCTGTGATTGGTTAAATTGATTGGCTGGCAAGCAGAGTGAGTAAGAGACTGAGTGTGCTGCCCTGTTGCCGTGACATAAATCAAGTGTTAAAAGGACATTCGCGGGGACTCCGCCGCATATTGATTAGTCATTATTCCTTACTAACGGGCTTAAAGAAGAAGAGGAGGAGGAAGAGGAGGAGGAGGAGGAGGAGGAGGGATGGGGTGGGAGGCTTGCAGTGGAAGAGCTGGTAATCAATTATCTGAAGAGCAGGGATCAATAGGTCTCGCACAGGTCTGGCTGTGTCCAATACACAACTGCTCTGTCATATTCCATTAAACAACTATGAGAAAACAATGAGCTACTATTGGACTACCGGGGCTATTGGTGGACCTAACATCCATCACCGTTGGCGCATGTGACCATTTTAATTTGATAAATGAAATAATAATTTCACAGGTCTGAAGAGGGCAGATTGTGATGTAATTTCCAGCAAAGAAAAATGAAGCAATTCTTATATATCACCTTGAGATTTAACAGTGATTCAGAAAATTGAAAAAAAAAAAAAAAAATCCACACTGAGGAGGAGAATAAATCAGGAAAAAAAAAAAAAAAAAAAAAAACGTCCACAGAAAAGAAAGAAAGCTGTCAACACCTAATAGCTGCTTTTCCTCTCCTCCACTAAACTATCACTCTCTTCCGCACCATAATGTCTCTTGAGGCTGTTTGGAGGAATAATAATAATAATAATAATAAAAAAAAGAGTCACTAGCTCTTTACATTCCCTTTTACTCCTCACATTGTCAAAAAAAAAAAGAAAAAAGGGTTAGCTGCCAGTTTCGACACCAGTGGCGTCCTGGGGCCGTCTGCTCTTTGTCAGAGTGTCCTGAGGTGGACGGAGCGGGGGAACGGGATACGTGGAGAAACCGTGCAGGCGTTGGCCTGAGACCACTGGAGAACATCAGGTAATTAGGACTAATTGAAATTCCTCTTTAATCTAGAGTTTCCTCCTGGTGTGTGATTTACGGTGATTTAAAAGCCCATTTAGCCATCAAAGAGATGGCATCAGTCATCACCGGTATAAAAGCAGCGGGTAGATTTTTTTTTTCTTTTTGTTTATATGACGACAAAGAGCAACAACGCGTGAGGTTTAAAAATTCCTTCTCTCCCGTCCGATTATCTCCGTCTAAACATGACTAATCCCGCTTAGAGCTGTGAGATTAAAGTGAGTCACAGCGAGTGAGTGAGTGAGAGGGTGACGTCTGCTCGGTGTTCATTTAAGGGCTTATGGTTGAAGTAAGACCCTGATTTACTGAACTCAGATTATAATTAACCGTTACTACTTAACCCGACCACCTGCGTGGTGAGAGCAGTCTGAATCACCCCGGTTAATTTAATACATATATATATATATCATATTATATTATATACATACAAATAATGTATATATATAGTTATATATGATCTTAATAACTTCAGTATTTGTCATCGACTTGCGATATATATATATATATATATATATATATATATATATAGTATGCAATACATCTGTTATCGTACTTGAATGAATGAATGAATTATTATTAAATATAATTTGTCTTAGCAGCATATTATATATGTGTGTCTCCTGCGTGTAATTACACGTAGGAGACATACAACAGCGATGGTTTAGCTGTAAAGAGTCAAAAAAAATAAAATAAAAAAGGGAATTTGTGTGGATGAGGCCACAGATCTGAGGTGAAGTTAACTGGAGTCACTTTTCTTTGAGCTTTTTGTTCGATCTCTTAGGAAACCAGGGGGAAACCCTCAGAGAATGTGAGAAGCATAATATGCAAGATCCCCGTCAATATTCAAGTGGCTACAAATGGCCAGTTTGCAAAAAAAAGAAAAGAAAAGAGAAACGATGGAATAAAAGACCCAGAGTTCAGCGCTCTCACGCGTCTCCCGCGTCCTTCTGCTGAACCACGAATACACTTCCTCACAATGGCGGATTTGCATAAGAAAATGAAAGGGGCCAAAAAAGAGCGATTAGGTTTTGTTGCGACGGGTTATTGCTGCGGAGAATCTCCGCCCAGCAGCTGTTAGCCTCATTCACCGCGCCGCAAAGTCATTTCCAGGATGGCCACAAAAGGGCCGATAAAGAGAAGATAGAACCATTGAAATGTGGCACGTTGAAAATAAAAGATCCAAACCAAACGCAGATACACACTTCTCCTAGAGCAGAGCGTACAAAAAAAGAGCTCAGAGAGTCTACCGTGGCAATCCTAATTAGTTTAATTAGTTTTCTTAATCATTTTTATTTTTTTTTTACCTCCACCACAGTTAGGTCTGCATTTAATTAAATAAAGAAAACAACTTTTGGAGCTGTGTGTGTGTGTGTGGGTGGGGGGGGGGTAATTACATTGAAGCCGTTGAAACAGGGGGTCTCTTAATCCCAAATGCAGTTACACTTATTAAAGTGGGGAAGAGAGGGAGGGGGCGGCCAACAACAAGGGCCCGATTCAAATCAGAACAGAAGGAAGAAGAAGAAGAGGGGGAAAAAAAAAGTGCGATTTATCTCTCTGGAAAAGCACTCGACTTATTCAGCCACACAATCCCCCCCAAACTTAAATAAACCGCAGAGAGTTACCCTGCTCGGAAAACAACGCGGTGACGAACTGAACTTTGGCAAAACTTCCCAGCGAATTTGTAGAACACGGTTCGAAATGTAAAAATGACGACATTGATTTTCTTTTACTTCCCCTCTCGTGTCAGTGTGCTGATTGGTTGTCCTGCACGGATCAATAAAGTTCTTCTCGTTCTGAAACGCATCTGGATAACAGCAGCGAGTTGGAACTGGATACTCGTTGACCATTTTGTTACGTTATCGCTGAAGAAGAAAAAACATGCTCATGTTCGTCATTGTAATCCTGAAAAACAATGTCATTTTTTTTTTTTTTTTTTTAACGTTTTCCACTCGTTTCCTGTTCTTCCAAACTCTCCCTCCATTCTCCTCTTGACCTCCCTGCCTCCTTCTGGTTTCCTCCTAACTGCACTAAATAAGAACCGACCATGTGCGTGTGCCTAAGCGTTTGTGTGTGTGTGTCTGCGTGTGTGTGTGTGTGTGTGTGTGTGTGTGGGAAACCTGAAGCCTCGTCGGCATCAGGGAGCGAAGAGGTCCGGAGATTAGCCTGGGAGGCCTGACCTCCGTTTCTTCCACTTCACTCTCTCTCTCTCTCTCTCTCTCACACGCACGCACGATGAAAGTACTCTTGACAAAAAATAATTCCAAATCCAATCACATCCCGCGCATTCACACCTTTCACACCACATTTGGTACGACAAAACATTTAATCCCATTATCATGCGCCAAGAGCCCAAACCATCCTGACAGAAGAGTCCATCCATCAAACACCACGTCATCCACTCATACATGATGTGCACACAGAGCCACACGCGTGGGTCACAGTCACGCTGGACTACGTGATGCATGAGTCCACGATGTCGAGCGGTTTTTGAGTCGCACAACTTCACATGCTGGGTGACTCCCTGCATCGCATGAGAGGAAAGGCCCGGAGCCAGGCGTCCCATCTCAGCATCGGGCAAAATGAAAAAACAGGCCCAGATCCTTTCTGTACAAGTTCAAATGTGGAGCAACGTTCTGAGGGAGAACAAAACAACACAACACTGAGCGCTAAGGACTGCAAACCCACAACGCCCAACAAAAAGAAGAGGCTCGCTAATCACTCGTGCTGCGTTTAATACCCCTGGGGAGTTAAGGGAACACACACAACAACAAGTAACTACCACACACCTTCTGCATCACGCGCACACACACCCACACACAGACACACACAGACACACACAGACACACACACACACACACACAGACACACACACACACACACGCGCACACACACACACACACGCACGCGCACACACACACTGTGAGCCCTCAGAAGCTGCTTCTTTGCCATCATTAATGATTAACCGCTGCCCCGTCGCCACGACGACGCTCGCATCACTTCAAAGACACACAAAACGCAGAGGAGATTCCATTGCTTTAATCGGCCCCGGGGGCCACCAAAAAACGCACACTTCAACACAACGATGAATGTCAAAGGCCATTCAAAGATGAGGAGGCTGTGGTAATTTTCATGCGGTGTAAAAAGATGTCACGTTGAATGGAAGAAAGGAAGGAAGAAGAAGAAGAGGAGGAGGAGGGGGGGTGTGTGTGCGTGCGTGTGTGTGATGTAAGAGTGTGCGACGTCCTGGGGAAGATGAGTGTGTGTTTTCAGACACCAGCTCTTATCACAGCTAATCAAAACCCAGCAAGGTTTATTTTTTTTTCAAAGGGAGGATGATGCTCAATATCTTCATTTCAAAGCCAATCCGCTGTTCAGTGTGAGAAAGTGTGTGTGTTTTTTGTGTGTGTGTGCATGAGAGTGTTTGTGTGTTCTATAATTTCGCATCGCAAAGCGACTCTGGAGTTGTGCATTTCCTCAGTCGGATTTGTTAAAGCTTCGGAGAGAGTGAAGTTTGAACATCTTCACTTCCATTTAGGAAGAGCTTAAAAAAAATAAAAAAACATGAATTCTGAATGCCATAGGTTGTTTGGGGAATAAGCGATGAAGATGGCGAGGAAGACGAGGAACATTAACATTTAAAGAGAGGATGTTGCAACACGCTGTAAACCCCGCGGCAAACCCCGCGGCAAACCTCCTCCAACACTTCCCTGAAGATGTTCAGTCCCCCACTCACACACTGACCTGGAACACGGTCCACCATCTGCAGCCTGCATGCTGGATTTCTCTAATAAGGTCAATAGGTCGCTTATAAAAAAAAAAAAAAAAAAAAAAAAAAAAAAGAAAAAGTCTGTTTCTCTGTCAGGGGCCATTCTGCAGAAGCTCCCGTGAAGAGCAAACTGTGAAATCCATGCCGAGCTACTTGAAAGTTGACCTCAGTTGTGTGTGTGTGTGTGTGTGTGTGGGCGTGTGTGTGTGTGTGTGTGTGCGTGTGTGTGCTGAAAGGGTTCAGCTACCGACTGACTGACAAGAGCAATTCCTGGGCTCAGAGGTGGAGGAAGCAGGTTTAACGGGGACCAGGCCTTGCAAACGAAACACACACACACACACGCAAAGTTAAAATCGCACACATTTATCACCACAACCTGAGACGAGCGACCTACTCTCGAATGTGACCTCTGCATCGTCCATCCATCCACGGTCCTGTAATCTGTGCCTCTCCACTCACTCGGTTTGTATGTGTGTGATATCATTGTTCAGAGCTATAAAATCAAAGAGCTCCTTCGATCATATCAAATATATAAATATAACATTTATTTTCTTATCCCCACTTTATGTATTATTCACTCTGACCCAGTTTAGATTGAATTAATGCACGTTGCCGGGGGTTTCCTGTAATGATAAAACATCAATCCTACAGATGAATGCCTTATTTTGCTTTTTTGGGGGGGATTTTAACATTTTAATAGGTGTTGCTATTGGTCTAAAAGGTGACCACAACTTCCGTCGTTATACATTGTTCGAATGAAACTTACGGACTGTAAATAAAAGTTTTCCAGATTATGTTATGTCAGAAAATTACATACAAGCTTAATGCTAAATAAGTGACTCACACGAGTCATTAAGACACACTTCAAGAATGCTGCACTACTGAAATATATATTATTTTCCTGCATGTAATAATGACTACTAAACAATGCACTAAACACAAACACACACACTGGCAGACACACACGCACATGAGCTCTCAGCTGAGTGATGGAACGTAACATCCATGACACCAAATGTGGGTCAACAGCCTTTTAGGGTGAGAGCTTAGAGCTCTTATGCCCCCCCCCCCCCCCCCCCCCCCCCCCCCCCGGCCCCACATGGGACAGACTGACTTCCATTCTCAGCCGGGACAAAGCAGAACACGTCGGGCTAATGGTGGGACGTACAGTCAGAGTTATCACGGCTGCTGTTAAAGCTCTTTACAGCTAATTAAAAAAAAATAAAATAAAAAAATAGGAAAAATGTGAGGAATTTATTTTGGTCTGATGAATATTAAACACACTAAGTGGATTCCACTGAGACGCAGGATGACAGTAATGGCCCCGCAGCCTTTAGGACTCAGGGTGTGAGGGCTTTGACAGTTAGACAGTGTGTTGTTGTTTGAACAAAACTCAGAGGGGAGGGGAAAAAAAAATAAAAAAAATGGGATCACATTCTTTTCATTCCTGAAGAGCAGAACCAGGTGTCGGGCCTCAGTGATTTTTGGATGACAGACAACGCAAAAAATAAAAACGGGGTTTGGCTCTGAAAGTGAGAACTGAATTACATTTGTAACAGGTTTATTAACTTATCCTTCATCAGAATGTTAGATTACCAAATACAAAAAAAATATATATAATAGATGTTCGGGTAGACTTTATTTGCTCTTATTTTTTAATTTAAGAATATGTGCAAATTGTAAAATAAAATGGGAGATGTAATTATTATATTTTCCCATCACAAACAGTTTTAATTAATTCTAATATTTTTTTTTTATCTCAATGAAGTCATGACTTCTGCTTTAACACTACACCATGATTTTTTTTTTTTTGTGAAACCTGTGAAAGAAAACCTTGTCTTGGGAGTTGGATTTATTCCCTTTAGTTTGTGTGGCATTAGCCTTTAGACAGACAGTCAGTCTGGCTCCAAATAAGAGAGAAAGACATCATAAAGATATCAGACATAGCCAATGCTGAATGGACACACGCACACACACACACACACTCATTACACAAACACAGAAACACACAGTCTAGAAACTTTAGACTGCAACATACAGTATGTAACAGTGGAACTATTCTTCTCTCCTAATCTCCCACTGTGTTTAGAACACTTTCCACACTAATCACTTGTTGCTTTTTCTGTTATTCATTCTAAAGCCTCCCCGTCTCCTGTGGGCTTTATCCTCTGTGAGTCTGCAGCTTTGTTAGTCACACAACTGGAATTCTGGAGTGCACAAAAAAAAGAGAGAAAAAAATAAAAAAATAAAAAAAAAAAAAAGGAAAAAAAAAACTCCATGACAAATGTGAATAAAAAAAAAAAAAAAAAAAGGAAAAAAAAAACTCCATGACAAATGTGAATGTTAATTTATGCAATTTGATTATGGTTGGGCATAAATATACTTTATCTTCCATGATAGTAACCATGAGAGATTGTTTTCTAGTTGTTGCTTCCAAATAAAGTAAAAATAACAACAAAAAAAACCCACAGTTGAACTAATTTGTTGGGAATAAAAAGGAAGCTTTGTGAACAGCTATTGGTCAAAAGTCATGATGATCATGATAGAGAAGGAAATCGAGGACAGCAACTTGTAATAGGTTGAGAATTTCCTCAAATGGAGATTTAATTGTGAATGTGCTTTTTTTCTTTCTTTTTTTTTTTTTTTAAAGAGTGCAAATTTGTCTATATAATAAATAAAAAAATCGACGGTTTTAATGGGTCGTGGGAGCTTCTGCGGGCCAGTGAATTCATTAAAATGTACACTTTAATTAAAAAGCACCTCTGCTATAAACGCTGCAGCGCGAGCTTTTAATATCGGAGCTCTCTCTCACACACACACACACACACACACACACACACACACACACACACACCGAGGAGCTTTTAAAAGTTAATGAGGTAAAATAATAAACAGCAAAGACAGATTAGGTTAAAAGGCCGCACACAAAGGTCCGCGTGAGGAGATATCTGCACTCCATTATCATTTTATGAATGCTGAGCATCACTGCCATGGCTATTTTGACAATAACATCATCTTTGGATTACTGCACATGTTCATTAAGCTCAGATTGAACACTTAATTTGGCTTCCGATTACGACTCGGCGGGAAACGATGTTTGCTGGGATCACAGCGGGATCCGATACCAGTAAAAAATTTAAAAATTAGACATAATCCTTTTCATTAATATGAAAACATCTTTAAACAACATGTGTGGTTAGATTAGGATTCACTGCTTATTGTTTAAACTGGTTGGAAACTATCCTTTACAAGGCTTTGAAAAAAAAATATTATTATTATGGATTAAAAGCCAAATGGAAAACATCAGAATGTGTGTTACAGGATCACCTCCGCTGACCCAGTTTGTTGACAATGCTGAGCAGTGTTCAGCTGCTCCAGGTCTCTATTCACTGTATGAATACGAGCGCTAATCCATCCCATAATGTGAAGACATCAATAACACGCTTCACAGACTCCTGACCTTCTAAAAATAAATAGGTTCAGATATTTTCCACGCCGAGGAAGCTTCCGTTCCAGTTTTTTTCTCTTAACTGTGTGGAACGACTTTGTCTTTGTGTACATTGAACCATGCGGTGCAATATGCAACTTTTTCAGACAACAAACAAGCCATTGTACAAGCTAATGTATCTTACCACCTAAGGTTTAATTTATAGACCCCCTGGCGGATTCCTACAGGGTCAAGCCCACCTTGTTTGCCCGAGCTATTTAAAGAAACCTCTTCTCTACCAACTAAATTAACAAGCCCCTCGAGATTGGTGCAAAAAAAAGAATAATAAAAAAAATATATATATTAGTCATTAAAGTGACTTTGGTTGTAATGTCCCCACTAAAGATGAAGGAGATAGTGGTTTATAGGACGACACACAAACATAAATCTTAATCATCATCTGAACTTCAAAAATGTAATAACAACCCCAACTTTTCCAAAAATGAAATTCCTCAAAAATCACTGCAGAAAAAAAGACTTTTCACGCCACTCCTCCGTATTGGAACAGAGGGAGGCTGACAATCCCTCACTTAAATATAACATTACATATTATCTCCCACAATACACACATCGTTTTTGTATGCGACACGTTGAAAATATGTCGTCAAATGATGTAAAATCCATCTCTGGCTGGCCCGGGCTCGCAATGGCGGCAAATGACGCAGAATACTTCGCAGATTTTTGCACCAACTATACATTCATCCGTCTCACCTGTGCAATATTGGTATACATATGATAAATATTAATATTTATTATTGTGCAGCCTTTTATTTCTTTTTGGAAATTATGTATTTGTATGTAGATTGTTGTTGTTTTATTATATACGTGTGTTTTTAGAATATATGTAAATATGCGTATATATCGATTTTTGAATGAATTTCTTTAACTGGGACTGTTTGGAAACGGCATTTCCAATTTCTGTTGTATTGCACACTCAGTTTGTTTGAGGAGAACGTTAACTTTGACTTTAAATTACACAAGATATAGCTACAGTATCCAATATATCATGTGCATGTCGCTGTATATAGGGTCTTTATATATCTGAAGGTCAAACAGAGTGTTTCCACGGCTAATGGTCACGTTGTTGCAGTTAGTCCGAAGACAATGCCACTCTTTCTTTTTTTCCCTCTCGCACAAAAAAACTGGCTGAGGTGAATTTACGCTTGCATTTGATCCGTTCCACCATGTCAACAGAAAGCAGCTGAAAGCAGCTTCCTTTGAGTTTCTTGGGATAGAACATCTGCATTACTGGATTTCACACTTATTACCATGGAACAGAGCGTTCACATCATCATCATCATCATCATCATCATCAGTGAACGTCCCACTCATGAATATAAGACTCTTTATTCTACCTCATCATTCTGTATTAAAGCTACCAAAAATTGAATTATTTTTTTTCAATACGGCTGAACAAAAATTATTCCGAGAGTGGAAGATGGGAATAAAAGGGAATTGATGCGTCTCTTTGAATGAGACATGAATTAATAAACCAAGATGTGTTTAATTCAACGAGGCCTGATTCTGATCCTACAGGGGAACGGTGGCCTCCGCTGTGAACCGTTCATTAAATGCAAAAAAGGATTACACGCATGTCAACAAAGGCAGGTCCTGCATTAACCATGTGCTGCAGATGAGCCTCGGATGAATCTCAAGGAAATAAAAGCTTCAGTGTTCAACTTTTTTTTTTTTTTAGCTCATATTCGTATTTCTGGACTTGTTGGGTGCAGGGAGAGGACAAAACCACACTGGGTGAAGCAACCACACCGATTTTTTGGGATGCGGACGTTTGCAGAGCTAGTTATGTGCCGCTCAGTTTTTTTTTTTTTTTTTTTTGTCCTCAGGTGCTATGATGCATAATGCGGATCTGAACGCGGTGGCAGCTGATCAAGATTCTGTTCCCGTCATGTCGACAGATTATTTTGGATTTGGTATTCAATGCGCCAAAAAAAATGATGAGGCGCTAATTGTGACCCTCGAGCAGAGATGTTCCCCCGAGCAGCAGATGGACGCACGCACGCAGGCACACACACACACGGTGTTTGGATTGGCGCATGATGAGCCATCTGAGGCTCCCGGAGACGTGACCAAGCGTCTTTTTTTTTTCTCAGGTTTTAAAGGATTGGGGTTTTTCCAACTCCCAGTTAGCCATGGGACCCATTACCACATTCATTTCTTTGCGTATGTGACTTTAAAAATGAAAGTGTTCCCATTCTGAGTTGCATGAAGCTCAAATCATTTTGGAGAAGGGTTCGGCAAGATCTTGCAGGACCGGATGTTGATCGTAGCAGGTGTAGTTGGACAGGAAATGAAGAATAAAGAAGAATAAACCCCGACGTGATAAACGCGTTAAATCACCAAACAGAGCAGTTAGTGTGAAGACAGAGGAGAGAAACAGACTCTCTAAGGTCAGATGTGTGGGATTACTCCGACATGGGAATGAGAGTGAAATAAACAACACGGATGATGTCTGTAAGCAGGTGGATTATGGGGGATAATGAGAGAGAAAGGCTGATCCCAGAGTGTTAAATACTGGCTCCTACCGTCTTGGTCTTCGTGGAAAAAGATTCTATAGAAATGTTTACAGTGGTACTTTATGAGTCATGGCAGGAGGACCCTGCACAGACAGGAATGTTGGAATATCCGTTGACACGACACTGGGTGAAAGAAAACGGCGGGATTGTATTTATCTTCAAGAAAAGAAAAATGCGGCAACTTTCTATTCATGTGCACTGACACCATAAAGACCTGAAAGCCAACTTCGGAATAGACACAGACGCGCGTGCACACACACACACACCTTTGACTTGTCACTCTCACTCCTTTACATTCTTAGAAAATACAAACCTAAACACGGCACCGCAGGGACAAGATAAAAGAACGACACAAGCTCCACCACAGCTACATAATAGTATACAATGCGTGCACAAAGCATATGTGAAGGGATGTTGTGTGAATGCATACACACATATATAAGCGCACGCGCACACAGGCACGCACGCACACAAACACACCTTATCGGCCCATTTAAAGCTGTGAGGCCCCGTGAGCTGTGTGTCTGTTTGTTTGTCTTTGTTGTCGTTCCTGTTTGTGCTACAACACAACCGCACAACCGGCTCCCTGTGAGGCCTGGCATTCCCCAGGCGGAAATGAAATGTAATGGAGTCGATTCAATAAGAGCCCCGGCCCTCCTCGAGGAAAAAACGCAGAGAATCAAATCACAGCGAATCCCTCAGAGCTTTCCCAGCATTCATTGCTGCCCAGTAGCTGGGAGGGGGGAGGGGGGGAACAATACAATGGCTAATTTACTTGGCTTCTCTTTTGAACTTACAGTACACCCACACAACAGGGATAGAGTATGACACAACAAATTGTTTGGGGGTGAGAATAAAGGTTTTCAATAATACAGCGACTGCATCACAATATTGTTTCAGATTATTAATTTTCAAGAAACATGGATGGATGACTACAAGTGGTGAGAAATGTCCAGGATTTGTTTTCAGCTGTGACTCCTATAATTTATGTTTTTTTTTTTTTTTGTAAAAACAACATGGTAGGAAATGTTACCAGATGAAAATGATTCACTCTTAAACCTCCGTGAGAAATATATACATTTCTTTAGCAGTAATGATAGAAACACATAGGAGGGGGATAAAAACACCGAGCTCAGGACAATATTTTGCTTGGCAGAGAGAACCAAAAGTTCACCAGTGGCCCAGCAGCGGGGTTATGTAATTTGGTTTAGAGCCAAAACAGAAACACTATGAAGAAAGAAAAAAATAACAACGTTTGCAAGCCGGAAAATACAGCGTCACCACCTACACACAATAAACACAAAAACTATAACATCTCCGACATGTTCCTTGGACTGTTTCAAAAAAATCTCATCCTCCGAGTGTTGGCAGAGTGGAGAATAAAGAGCTGATGTTGTTTCAGGCCGGGTTGCAGAACACATCGTCCAGCTCCTGAAAGCAACGAGTTCCCTGTAGGCCTCTGAAGCTCCTCCAGCCTCTCACTGCTTGTTTTTTTTGTGTTTTTCCAACTCTGCAGTCAAATTTAAAATCTCTGACAGAGAAAAAATGTTATAATACAATTAAGAATAAATTCCACTGGATATTTACTGCTGCGTCTTGTCTCATTATATTGTGATTCTAGTTTACTCATCTGGACTCTGCACAAAATACTGATACCGTTCATTGAGTTGGGTGAAGAAGCCACAAGAGTCGGTGTTAGGAGATTAATTTCCTCCTGGCCAGATTAAGATTGAATAACATGTAGTGAGTTCGTAACGAGTTAAAGCAGAATTTTTTCCGTCTCTGTTGCGTCACATGAAATCCTGTATCACTCCCCTGCTTTATTATTCTGATGATAAAGTTATATAATAATGATAATATTTACTTCCAGGTTAAGCGGTACTTCTTTGCCTCCACCACAATGAATTCCTGGAATTGTGACACCAACCACAAAGGATTCACTATCTACTCTGAAACTGTGTAACATTTGCTTAATCATCATAAAATATGTGACTGACCTTAATCTGAATCTTGTCACATTTACACCATGACAGGAGCGATAATAACACCACACAAACATTAATATCTAACCATGACCGTATTAAAAGCCAAATCAGGCTTCATCATATAATGGCTTTTATTTACGGAGATGAAAATATATATATATATTTTTTTCCCAAAACAAAATTAGGATTTATTTTTATTTTTTTTAGCTCCAGGACATAATGTATGGATCGTAATGTAGCATAAAACTTAGGTGGCTGAGATTTTTCTATTTATTTTTCTATCCCAACAAATAGAGGGACATGCTAGTTTATTCAATGTTTAACGTGGTATAATTAAACAACAAATACTCAGCATTTATAAATCAGCCCCAGCTGATTTCCAATCCATGCCCCAAGGCAACCTAATACCAAAATATATATATAAAATCAAGCTGACTCAAACTTTGTCTGCGTTTGGATTGGGGTACGACAGGCGTTTTAAAAGCAAAGTGTGAGTCTAGGACAAAATAACATTTTGCTTCACTCTCAGTTTTCTATGGGACGTGTTATTGCTTTGATCAAATCTCCACAGTCTTAGAGCTCTGGTATCGGTTCATACAGCCATTCCATTCCCATAATAACAAACAGGAGGTCCCCACCCCCTTCCCCGGGCGCTCCCGGGCCTGGTATGGCAGGGTCTAATTCACTTCCTGTTCAGTGGGGGGCCGGACAGGACGCAGGAAACACGCTTCCTGGTTCTCCGAGGAGATATATTTGTCTTACTGTGGGGGATCTGTGAGAGAAACATAATCTTTAAGGAGTTTGAGTCTGTGGCTCGGACATATGCTGGCATTTGTGATCCTGATCTTTAAAAAAGCAGGCTTTTGGAATCTTGGTCTGATAAATATAAGTTACCAAGATTGTTCATCAAATTATTGAATCACTAATTTCAAAGGAAACCGATGGGCAAAAAAAATCAAACATTAAATTGCAAAAAAAAAAAATATATATATATATTTAATAACATGATGATTAGATTCTAAACCACAAGTCGTCCCCCCCCCCCTCACCTAATTAAATGGGTCTCCATATCTGAAATACTAATTTATTATTTTCTGCGCTCTGCACATTATGGATTGAAAATTAAAAATCATACAGCGACGATGGCTAAACAATGAATTATGAATTAATACGAGCGACAACACTCCGGAAGTACACACCGGCTGCAGGTTTAGAAAGTCGGCTTTGAGTCTCAAAATAAAGAATCCAGCTGAATTCTGGCTTTTCTGCCCGAGACGGTGCTTTTGTGTATTCGTAGACGGACAGCTGTGAGTCACTGGATGGACGGAGGTCTGAGCTCAGAGAGTCCAATAGAAAAAAATGTCAGAAATGCCGGAAAGCAAAGAAATCAGCAGAGACAGGTAGAAAAGGTCAGAGGCGGATATTCAAAGGTTTCCATTCACCCGCTGCCTCCCCTGAGGAATCCCATATCCCCTCTGACAACGGCGCATTGTGTGTCCAGCTGACATTTACCACCTGCCATGTGTTGCTGTGATTATTTTCTCCTCTAGGTGTGATGGCCTGCGCAATAATAATGCTACCTCAGAAATACGAGAGCTGGGAGAGTAAGGAATATACGGCCCGGAGTCGACCTTTCACTGGAACAGCACCAGTGTGTTAGAGATTAAATGAATGACCCTTCGTCATCTGGTCTGAACTGAAACAACACGTGAGTCAGGTTGATGCGAGTGTGACTGCGGTGGACAAGGCATGTGTTACAAAGCAAATAAAACCATTTTATTTATTTTTTTAATTAGGAAAAATGACCCAGGCTACACCTTATAAGCCACGATGAACAATATTCTATTTACTGCATTTTTTGTATTTTACTTTCTTTCTTTTTTTTTTTTTTTTTTACACAGATTCTAGATTTATTTTATTTTGTGTCCTTTTTTGTATGCCTGTATCTCTGATGCTGCAACGCTGCACATTTCCCCACTGTGGGACAATAAAGGATTGTCTCATTTCATCGTATACGAGTTTGTTTCAAATAATCCATGCAATGTGTTTAGTTCAGCTTGGTTGCACCAGTTTCACTACTGCTCATTTCAAGAACCAAGAATTTACCCTGACAGGAAATGATTAAAACCAATTAAGATGAAATTTGCCACCGGGCGATAAAAAAAAATCTCAAATAAATCACAGCAATCCACTCGTGAAATCTGCTCCTACCTGTCTGCAGACGGAGGCCGCTCCCCGCGGGCCTTGCTGACCTGGGTGTAGAGTGAGTCGGAGTGCTGGTGGTGGTGGTGGTGCGGGTGGAGCAGGTGGGGGTAGGGCTCGTCCCGGGGGCTGTGGGGTCGGCTGTGGCCGCTGTCCACCGAGCAGTTGAGCGGGTTGATGCCGGCGTACGGATGCTCCTCCTCGGAGCGGCTGACGTCCAGGATCTCGGCGTAGTCGCGCTCCCGCGCCTGGCGCTCCCGCAGCTCTCTGGTTTTGGCCTGAATCCTGAAGAGGAAAATTTAGGAAGGACAATATTGAGCGTAAAAATGAAAAACAACACAACCATGCTTTACTGTGTTATCCGTCACTAGCACATTGTCAAGTCAATGATCTAATAAAACCTAAATTTCACAAGACTGGAGGGATAATACACTTGATTTAGTCATTTGAATATTATAATGGGCTTGTAATTTAACTTAGTTATAATGTGGGCCTGTCTCCATAGTTTTGACTTGTTTGTCAGAAGTGACGCTATAATGTGAAAAGTGACAGCATCTCTGATTAAACAGCTGTTGCTCCTGATTAATCTGGAGACAGAGTATGACAGATAATTCAAGCAGGTGAATCTTATATTAAAAACTGCATTCTAGTCTGGACAGCTATGAATGCTCATAATATTTTCAGGCATGTTGGTTTGGATGGAAACTTTAATTTTTGTTGTTTTAAAGCTTTCTGTTCTGTATTTGTGTAAAGAAATGATGTAAATCTCAGGAGTCACTTTAACAAAAACAGCAGACGTAGCATCTGCAAGTGATTGTTTATTGGGCCTCCTTAACTTTCCATTACAGGGGAACGAGATGAAGATGTGGAGTCTATCGTTTATGTTTTTTTTTTTTTTTATCTCCCAGCTGAATAAAAGCATAAACTCTTATTTCTCTTAATTTATGTCTCATGTTGTATGTTATCTTGTGTGTTCATTCACTTGCGCTGTAAATCCAGTAAAAGTCCTGTGTACCTGTACATTCAGATTCCGATTTTAAACAAAACATAATAGGCTCTCGCCCCCACAACACTTCCGATGAGCGAAAGCTTTCTGTATTCACATGCTGCTGCTAATGTATAGCTGCCATCCTTCTATTCTTTCCATCTATTTAAAACACACACACACACACCTCAGACACACACAGATACAGACACAGACACGCACGCACGCACACACACACACACTTTCTCTTTAGGCCGCTATCTGGTGAATAAGCAGGGGGACTACCTATTGCGCAGCCCCATAATTACAGCCTGGCCAATTATCAGAGCTTTTACAAAGTACCAATTATCGTACAGCTCTCTCTTTTTCTTCTCCGGGGCCTCCTTTCAACGGCAGCGAGGAAGTGAATGGGACAGACGCAGAGCTGCAGAGGCAGGGGGTGAAGCTTCACTGAAAGATCAGCGGGCTAAAAAAAGAAGAAAAAAAAAACTAAAATGCTTCCTACAGAAAAAAAAAAAAACTTTGTATGCTGTGCATAATGGAACAAGACGTCTGGTTACAAAGGTTCACCTTTGTAATGTGAACTGTGTAAAAAAGGTAGAAATGGATGGAAACACTTTAAAAATGATCTAAATAGGGCTGGTAATGAACTGCATGATGGGGCGAAATAATCTTTTTATTTTTTTTCCTCTTTTAAAATCTACTTACTCCAACATCTTCACACGTGTCGGGTGGGAGCTGGAGGATTTGCTCCATACTTGTGGACTAAGCAATTATCTAATGGTGCAGAAGGAAGCGGGGCCCTTGAGGAATCTATCTTTGGAGTCGGAGGAAAAACAGTGTTTTCCATCACAGAACAGTCGGAGGAGGGGGAGGAGCTAATGATTGTATACACAAGCATGGTGGCTGATAAGATAAGGCCAGTCCAAACCACTCCAGGAAGTGGTGGAGTCTCTGAGCGAGGGAGGATGCAGCTACCACCTTTTTTGTCCTCCAAGGTAACGTCTACAAACGCGCGCGCACACACACACACGCGCACACACACACACACACACACACACACACACACACACACACACACACACACACACACACACACTGAACCAACAGTCTAAAGTACAAAGATCATTCAGATTCATTCAAATAATCGATGTTATTTGCTTTTCGGCTCAGCTCGTTTTGCAATAATTTCACTACTGTGGTCAAAAATGACTATTACGGGAAATGATTCGAACCAATGGGACTATTTAAATGAAAATATTTTAAAAAATGATAAAAAAAAATATATAATAAACACAATAACTTATCCATTCTTAGCTTCTGAAGCACAACAAACAAACCTTCTAACATGTCTGCATTTACTACTAATACAGGCCTACATTTTAAATAAGTTAAATAAGTCTTTATATAAATGGGACCATGCTGTGCGAGAATTTCACTGCAGAGGCTTTTGACGTGATCTTTTTGAGGTGGTCAGATTTAATATTCAGTACAGTCGGTGTAAATCCTGGAGGACTACAGCTGCCATGCCACATGACAGCTTTTCAAAAAATGTTCAGCTTTTCCCAGCCACCTTTAAAAAAACACACTGCAGGGAATAACTATTCAGAGGTTTTGATCCTTCCAGACAAAACACAGACACAAATTCCACATTTGGCAAACGTGGTTAAAAAATGTTTCACGGAGAGACAAATTATCGTGATTGAATTTGGGACAGGAAGGAAAAGCACACTTGGCCTCATCATTACCCTCTAGGTCCCAAAATATTTGCAAAAGGAAAAAAAAATAAAAATGCTTTCTTTTCTAATGACCCACCGCGATGAGAGATGAAAATGTTCTCAGCGTGGAAAAAACCGCCAAAAAAAAAAAAAAAAAAAAGTGGGAAAGAGTCTGGGGCTGGAACAAAGAAATAAAGATGAAGAGAAAAAGATAAAGAGGTATAGAAAAGGCAGGATGGCACATTAGGGGTGTAAGAAAGGTGTTTGGACGGTGACCTTTCTTCCACATCGAGCCAGAACAATGGTGCATTATGGGCCATTGTACCCACAGTGTAATAAACCTTCCAAGGTGAAAGGCAGGCATTACGAGGAGAAGAACGCGGTTCAGCAGGATAAGAAAACCTTTCTGAACCGAAAGCACAGAAATCTGGAAAAAAATGTAAAAATTTCGTTTTGAATTAATTCATTTATATAAACGTCCAACCAGTGATGCACAAGGTCGAGTGAATGATTATATACCTGGAAATATATTTCATACATTTCTCTGTAGAAGTACACAGAGTACAAGCGAAGGTCCAGGTCTACGCTTCCCCACACACGCACACATACATACACACACACACACACACACACACACACACACACAGTATATATCTATTGACTGTTTGTGGTGACTGGAACAACTCCTCCGATTGTCAATAAAACAAACATACGGACTAACGCATAAACAAAAGCGACAGTGACGACCTAAAGGAAATAAAAAAAAAAAACACAGACAACAACCATTAATCAACACATACGAGACACAATCTCGTTGGGAGCAAATACAAAAACAAATATTTCAATACGACTCCTCCATGCCAACAAAGACCAATTAGCGCCTGGATTGGCCTGTATGGATTGGAGTTGAAGTCCAATGGGATCCGAGACTTAAACCTGCTCTCCAATCTACTCAATGCAGCTGGATTAACCACAGGGGCCGATCAATACCTGCCGAAGCTCCCGGCTGATCCTCGGCAGAGCAGATAACTAGCTGATGGTTAGATCCACAGAGAAGGAGAGATTCAGCTTTTTGGGGGGTTTAAAAATATATATAGCTATAATTCATTGACTGAAGAACCAGTGTCCCTCCATCACAAGATGGTTCCTGATCTGAGCCGAGCAGCATGGAGTGAAAGCCCTGAACACTACACATCTAAGATACACAAAACCAGCGAGACAACAAAAAAATGCACAAACCAACCGAATCACCAACTGCTCATTTGTTTCATACATATATACATATATATATACACATACATATATATATACACATATATATATATATATATATATACATATATATATACATACACATATGTATACACACATATATATATACATATATATATGTATATATATATACTGTATATATATATATATACAGTATATATTGCAGTGCTGAAGTCTTTGATGGACCCAGACTAAAAGCTTCGGTCAACGGTACACAATAACCAACAAACGGGAGTAAGAAGTGTGCTTTTTTGTGTTAGCCTTCTATATTAGAAAGCTTTGCATCTTATTTGAAATTCAGGTTGTGACCCACGGTTTGTGCGACTGCAGTGTCGGCGTCCTGACAACACTGTCAGGCTGTGGAGTGTTTTGAATTAACGAGGCGAAGGGGGGGCTTCACGGGAATCTGAGCTATCCGTGTTTGAAATAACACAGAGCCGCTCAGAACAAGTTTTTTTTTTTATTATTAGAGATGCCATGTGGTTTTTGAAAGCGTGATTATAAAATGCGCATGACTTCCAACATCTGAGGTCTGGAAAATAACAAGAGACGCGGCGGATTGGATTAACACGAATAGAGAGCGCTGTGAACTTTTAATGATATCCAGCATTACAAACCCGAGTCCTCTGACGAGGCGGCATTTTCCGATAACCTTATGCCAATTAAAAAATAAAGACTTGGCGATTATCTTATTATTGGACTATCTGCTCCGCGGGCGTAGAGGGAAACATTTACAAACCAAATTTTCATAACGAGGCGACTGAGGGGGAGTAATGGCTCCTGCCCCTACTACACCAAGAGCAGGGGATTTAATTAGCTGGCAGGGCTGTAATGGCCTTGGCATTTATTAAACCGCTGCCACAAACTGGCACGGTGCTGCGGTGACATTTCCTGGGTTAAAAAAGAAACAGAGATGCACTAAGAAAAAAGACATACCTTCTCGGGGCGGTTTTCGGCGACAGTAAAATTAGAGTAAAAAAAAAAAAAGGTTAAATGATATGTTTCTTATTATAATTCAATATTTTTCATAGTTTTTTTTTCACTATCTTTTCCCATTTCCCCCCCCACCCTAAAAAAATATATATATATTTTATTACAGCTGTTGGTAACATGTACATATGCCGGTAGTGTTAGACTACTGATCTGTGGTAATCGGTTACCAACCCACTTAAAATTCACTCAGATAAAAAAAAATAAAAAAATAACTGAATTGACGCATTTTATATAGTAAAATCAATTTAGACTTCAAATTAGAGTTTGCACTGATTGTTATGGTGATGTCTTGTGTTTTTTTTGTCTTTATTTTACCTCATGCTCGATATAACATTAGTTATATTTTTTAGACTTGAGAAAAAAAAAATAGAATTTATGAAACCCCAGATGTCTACGTAAAAGCAGGGGATTCTGGATTAGAAGTCCAAACTAAAATTAAGTTAGTGTAATTTACTAGTTTTTCCATTTCAACTCAATTTGGATTTGCAATTTAGGAGCAAAGCTGCAGGATATTCTAATGTGTTATAATGTCATGTGTGTTATATATGTTTTTTTTCTTAATTTTTAGACTTGAGAAAAAAAAATAGAATTTATGAAACCCCAGATGTCTACGTAAAAGCAGGGGATTCTGGATTAGAAGTCCAAACTAAAATTAAGTTTGTAATTTACTAGTTTTTCCATTTCAACTCAATTTGGATTTGCAATTTAGGAGCAAAGCTGCAGGATATTCTAATGTGTTATAATGTCATGTGTGTTATATATGTTTTTTTTCTTAATTCATCAACACTGGGAGTGACCCAGGAGGGGAGGGCCCTTACCTCTCCTGCTCCAGCCTCATCTTCAGGGTCTCCTCGTCAGAAACCTGCGTCTCCTCAGGCCTCCACTTGCTTGAGCCTTTACGGTCCAACTTCTCCCCGGGCCGCTCGTCTTTTCTGTGCTTCCCAAACCTGCAAAAAAAACAAAAAAAACATGCATGGGTTAATACACACATTCATTATTATCATCATTTTCTCAGTTTTAGCTGTTCACATGACACCTCTCTAAAAGGGACCGAAGCCGAACACCCAGAGTGGTGTCTGCAGCAGGTGCAGCTCCATCAGGCCTGAAAACCAAACCATCTGGAGAGTTCCTCCTCACGGGTTCAAACCCAATTCAGCGCGTTTAAAGTCGGGGTGAGTGGTTAACGAAGAAGGTGCAGACACAGTAATTATATTCATAGGCAGGGAGAGAGTGAGTGCTTGATTGACTCAGAATAAAAAGCCGCCGAAATGACTTTGGCTCCACAATGAACCTCCGTGATTATTCTCGGAGAGAAACTGGTCTATTACTTATAAAGAGACAACGTGTTGCTGTGTGTGTGTGTGTGTGTGTGTGTGTGTGTGTGTGCCTGCGTGCGTGCGTGCGTGTGTGTGTTAAAGCTGGAGAAACTCAGTGAAACATTAAAACCAAAAAACTACAGCACACTTAACTGCAAGAGTACAAAGATAAGCACCAGAGGTGTGTCTGTGTGTGTGTGTGTGCATGTGTGTTAGTGCACATGTGTGTGTGCGTGGAAAACCATACAGATGAAAGAATGGAAAACGATGGAAATAAAGCAAATGAACAAGAGGAGAAATCCTCTCGTAAGAGCGTGTGTGTGTGTGTGTGAAACACTGAGAAGATAAAAGAGAAAGACAGAATGAAAGAAAGAAAATGGTAACGTCACATATAAATGATTGAAAAGATGAGAAAGGATAACAATTACCCTTTAAAGGAAAATTTCTCCAAAACTCTTCACACAGTCTGTGGAGCCAGAGCATCTGACTTAGACGCATTGAAGAAAATGTGATTTGGAATGTATCGTTATTTTTTTTTTGTATCAAAACATCTCTATCAAAACAGAAACAAACTAACTGTGGCCTGGGAGTTGGAATTTTAACCAGAGAAAAAAAGACCCCCGTTTGTAGGTCTGTGGACCAGAGCCCAGAAACAACAGAACCAGAGCTTTAGCAGAACGTGTCTGGAATCAGGAGCACGCACGCACGCACGCACGCACGCACGCACGCACGCACGCACGCACGCAAGCACGCACGCACACACAAACACCCTGTGTGTTGCTCACACAGACGGCGCACAGAGCTCTAACTTCTGGACTTTTTGTTGAACACCATGTGCAGATCCCATAAAATCATGGAGCGAAGCATTATGTGTTGTTTTTTGTTTTTTGTTTATAAAATCTGGTTTTCCATGCAATGGTGATGTGATGTGAAACTGGATATATATTCAAATGACATCGATTTTTCTTAAAAGACAGTTCTACAACAATGACGGCAGCATCTAGAATGACCTCTGACCCATCGCAGAATGATGTCTGCTATTTTCTTTGAGTTTTCATTTCTAGTTTTTATGTTTTTACTGAAATTAAAAAGTACTTTTTATCAGATATCCTAACAAGTGCAACAGATGGAGTGTAAAGGACAAACGGAGGAAAATCAAGAGATGGGGAGGAGTAGGAGAAACTGCGTGGTGAGTGTGTGCGAGTGTGTGTGTGTGTGTGTGGGTGTGTGGGTGTGTGTGTGTGTGTGTGTGTGTGTGCGTGATACTAAGGTCCATTACCTTGATTAATTTGACTGCGGCCGTCTGAAACACTGACGGCGTTCTGTTAACGCTAAGAGCAGCAGCCATCTATCAGGGCGAGAGATGGTTCACACTTTCTCTCTCCACACCAGTAATTCTCATTAGCAGCTGCTTAAAAAAAAAGCCCAACTCGCTATGTATCAACACACGCACGCAGACATCAAGATTTTTATGAGCGAATAGGAAAACTTTAAAGAGGAGAGCGAGCGTCAACCATGACACCGGGGCACTTCATAATCTCTTATTCCAGTTTGGCTGCCAGTGGTTAAAGAGGCTTAACTGGTTTTTGTGTGTTTTTAAACTGGTGTCAGCTGATCCCATCAGTGGTCAACAGCCACCCCCCCCGCAAAAAACAACAACAAAACAAACATGGGAAACCAGTCCACTGGTGGTGTGGGTCCATCTGATGATTGCATCACATATGCAAAACTGAGATTTCAGGACTTCAAAAATGGCTTTAATTAAGATTAATTAAAGAATGACAGCCCCCTGTAGTATGACCACAGCATGGCGTTCATTAAAATGTCAACATGTCAGTTATAAATGCTGAAAAATCTGCTGCCACAACCATCAATCCATTTTTAAATTATGACACCGTGCATTAAAAACTAGAACTTAGACTAAATCTGTCAGACTGTTTTAAAGTTTGCAGCACCAGGAGTCCATTATCCTCATCCATTTTGATGTCGGACGTTCAATTACGATGCATGAATGGTTCTCATTATCCAAATAACATTTTTTCCTCAAAAAAAAGTTCACAAAAAAAGAAAAGAAAAAACTCCGATTTTCTTTTACAGAAACCCAAAGGCAGCGAGTGAGACCTCTTTCTTCTGCAGCACATCATGTAGCCTGTCACAGCGTGGGCCTTTTCAAACTGCAAGCTTGTTCCTGACGATGGGCACGCACGCACACATACGCACAGATGCGCACACATGCGCACACATGCACTCACGCCCTAAAACCCCCGCAGAATTAGCTCAGCTCTCCAATTTCTGGGCAGCAACCGGCTCTGCAGATGCCAAGTTAACAGACTGGGTGTTGCTTCTGAGTCCAAGTGATGATCAGAGAGAGAGAGAGAGAGAGAGAGAGAGAGAGAGAGAGAGAGAGAGAGAGAGAGAGAGAGAGAGAGAGAGAGAGAGAGAGAGAGAGAGAGAGAGTTGGCAGACTGTTCAGTTGGCAGGGGTTGATGGTAATGAAGCTTTGATTGGGACCGAGTGTGAGGCCTTCGAGACATGAGAGGGTCACGCAGTGGAAGCTCTGTTGATCACACACACACACGCACAGACACACACATGCACGCTCGCACACACGAGTACACAGATATACACGCACACACTGGCCTCCCACTCCCGATCTATACCTCACACATGCAGACACACATCAAACACACAATCACAGAGACACACACAATCGCACGCACGTACACACGCACACACGCTCCCTGACACTCGTGCACTCCTTCACTCACTCATTCACACACTCACTCACTCAAACACATGGTGTGTGTTGGGAGCCACTGGGGGGAGGAACTCACTTTCTCACTGGGTCATGTGACACCACTCCACTTTTATCCTCTTAGAATAAAACATAAATAATAACACTGCCAGCCTCGTTGGTTCACTCGCCCATTTCATCATGACACAAGTGCAATATGCTAATTCTGATCACTTTTTTTTTTTTTTTTTAAATTCCCCCTTCAGTACCGTGTTTGTTGCCAAGTGCTCACTGTTTAATGGCGGTCAATCTAACTCATATATCCCATCTTTCGTTTTTTAAATATTAATCAATTATATAATAAAATAAATGAATAATGCAACACTGGCCAATTGACATGTCTGATTACCAAAAATAAAATAGGGTTTACATACGGACAAAATACAACACTAACACAACGCCAGTGAACACCCAGGGAATGGACATTCAGATGGGGACATCTTCCAAGTACCTGGGTGTCCACCTGAACAACTAAAACTCGACTGGTCTGATCATGTCTCTGCCCTGTACAAGAAGGGCCAGAACAGATGGCATCTTCTGAGGCGGCTGAGGTCTTTTGGAGTCCAGGGGGCACTCCTGAAGGCCTTCTAGGACTCGGCCATCTTTTTCGGTGTGGTCTGCTGGGGCAGCAGCATCACAGCAGCGGGTAGGAAGAGACTGAACAGGCTTATCAAGAAAGCCCGTTGGGTCCTGGGACAGCCCCTTGAGCCAGTGGAGGGGGTGGGAGAGAGGGGAATGATGGCGACGCTATCATCACTTCTGGACAATCTGTCCCCCCCCCCCGCTGAAGGACACAATCGCAGCACAGGAGAGATATCTCAGGTCCTTCCTACCTGCCGCTGTAAGACTTTGCCATCACCACTGCTCGCAGTCAACCACTGTAACATAACTGTCACGTAAGTCAACCCTGTGAAAATACCTCTGTATTCTGTTTGCTGCGATATTTTTCCTAATAGTGCAACACTCCGTAGGGTTAATTACTCCTAGGACTTGCCGTCAATTTCGAGATATTGGTATCATCTCAATATACACATGTAAGTACTCTGTATGGTCAGTAAATCTAACCAGCACTGTTAGTGAATTCATTGCATGCAAAACAAAAATATATATATATATATTGTGAATTTCAATATGCAGTATGGTCAGCTAAAAACTGCACATACTGTTTGTACTTGTAACATAATTGTACACTCAATTCAACTGATTGAATTAGTGTATCCTGTTTCCTGTGAATTTCATTGTTGGTATTGTTAGCTTAGTCCACTGCACTTTAAAAGTAAAAACTGCATATTTTTTTACTGGGAACACAATGCATATTCAATTCCACCTATTTAATCACTGTATACTGTGAATTTTTCAATGTCCTTATGGTTAATTATTCCACTTGCACTTTAGCTCTTGTAACCACATATTTCTGTAAACCTTTAACATAGTGTGAATTCAATTCCATATATTTATTTTGTACTGTGAATTTCACTCTTCCGTATGATTAGCTTTTCCATTCATACTTTAAATTTAAACCGCAAAACGTATTTCTCACTGCATATATTACTCTGTTACATACAGCCCTTTTCCCACTGCATTTACTCTGTGTATATAGATTGCATCTTCAGTACTTGGTTCTACTCGTGCACAGTCTCAGTTTACTTTGTTCTAAACCTGCGTTTTTTATGTTTCTCTGCTTTTTACCTCCACTGCAAATTTCCCCACTGTGGGACAATAAAGGATTATCTCTTACTTTTAATAGGGTGTGTGAGTGTGTATGAGAGCGAAGAGGACAACGGCAAAATGTGTGTGTGTGTATGCGCGTGTGAGTGAGTGTGTGTATAAAGTAAGTGTTCTGTGTTGTGCGCGTGAATTTGACTTTAAAACATTTTGGCATCTATTTGCAGTTTGTGAACTTAAATAGAGATTTGACCCGTGGAATATTTTCCCGACACATTTAATGGAGAATAAATATACGACTGATAAAATGTGATAAGATAGCTCCATCGAATGATGAATGGAGCACGTGGATTGCCCAAACTATTTTCAAATGTAAATAATGCAAATTTGAGTCTAATTTAAATGACAAAAAAACCATTATCTCATGTCCCCAACAATCTATATTTGTGTTTCCTTTTCTTTCCTCTCACTCTTCCTTTCCTCTCTCACCATCTCTGTGGATCTCATTACCTTCCACTCCGAGAGACAACAAGTCACTGTCTCGACCTTGGCTGTCGCCGCCACTTTGGATAATATGATATACGTATATATTATGGAGCAGCCCCAGAGGTTTCGCCCAACCAATTTGGACACCGGTGGTACTGTGTGTGAGTGCGTGTGTGCGTGTAGGTGTGTGAGTGGGTGTGTGCATGTAGGATTCTGTTTGTAGCTCTATGGGGTTTGTAACGACTGGTGAATTGTTGGATAATACAGGAAAATGAACCAGGAAGTTGTCTGAGAATCTAATTTAGGATTTCTCTGGCACTCTAGTGTTATGGCCTGTCATTGGTCCATTTACAGATCATAAGACGGTTCTTACATACATAGCCAAGCCCTACGGGTATGGAAGCCATTTCTTTACTGGGATAACTTTGGATGCATGATTGAAATCTTATTATAAACCGCAATAAAATTAAAATGTGACATGGATTGATGTCATTTTTTTTTTTAGCTGGCAGCTTTCTAAACACACTAAACACACACAAGAAGCCAATTTTCTCATTTTTTCTATTGGTTCTATTTCTATTTCTACTCACCTGAACATGTCACCGAGGCCCTTCAGCATGCCCTTCTTGGCTTTCCCTTCTTTCCTCTCTTTCTCCTTCCCTCCCTCTGTCGTCTTCTTCTTCTCCTTGCCCGCCTTGTCCCTGTCCTTCTTCTTCTCCTCTTTTGCGCGGTTGGTGCCGTTGACCAGCAGCTTCTCGGAGCCGGACAGCGGCGTCTGGTCGGCCACCGTGGACACGGAGTCTCTGCCGGATCGGGAGCTCTCCTCGGTGTCCTCCTCCACTGCACACACGGAAACAATCACAGATTAAAAAAAGAGAACAAAGGATATATATGTAAAAAAATAAATAAAAAAATCTATAAACTGAAAAAAAAATCTATGTTGCGTAAATGTGCAATTACGTCTCCGAAATTGCCAAAAGGAACCCGGCGCAATTTAACTGCATATCAAACGTGAGTGAAGAGCTGTGCTCCATAATGACAGCAATCATTAGAGACCATCACATAAAAAGACTCCACCGCTGGATGAAAAGCAAAAACATCAATTACTCATTTGATGGCACTAAAACACGAGGCTAAAACCAAACACCATGTTCACTTCAGACGAGAGACAAATTACTTGGGTTCTAAAAAACGTTAAAAACTCATTTGTGGCGTGAAACGACACACGCGCACGCACACACTCTCTCTTTTTAGCGAATCTGAATAAATCTGAATTCTGTGTTTTCCCCCCCGACTCGTCGTCTTTATGGAGCCTGACACTGACACGGTGCGATGTGGGTTTGGTGTTTTACACTCTGAGTCATCATGCTGTCACTCACATGCCCAGCTGTCACTCACAATTCCATTGTCAGCCTTTGTCACTTTGCCGTGTCGCGAGTGTGATAAGCGTCTATTTAGTAAACCACGATGCAAAGTTAGTGAAATCATCAGAGTGTCATTTCACATTTCAGACATGCGGCAGGAGGAGGAGGAAGAGGAAGAGGAGGAGTCAGACGGTTACTGGTGACGAGGTGACGCTGACAGGTCCCCCGGCCGATGACGGACGCGCCGCCTGCGCCGCGACGGGATCAAACCAGATTTTATTTGTAATTTTATTTATATATTATTTTCCTAAAAGAGGCCAGCGTTGGTAAATGTGCATCTTACGTGTCTCCATGCCCTCGTCGTCGTCCTCGGGCGGAGCCGGCCGGTCGTAGGATTTGTCGATGGCCGCCCTGAAGCTCTCGTTGCAGCCGCGGCCTCTGATGATGCGCGGCCGCGGCCGGTGGAAGGGCAGGTCGCCGTTCAGCGTGACCTCGGCAACCGCCGTCTGCAGGCTCTCCAGGGAGCTGGACTTCTTCAGGCCCAGCGATGGTCCCACGTCCCTCGTGGAGGAACCTGATGGGGAAAATAAATAAACACAAAGCCAATCAGGCTACCATGGCGCACAAAATCAATAACCTCCAATACTCTCTCTTAGTCTGTTTACTGTAGTATCTCCAAAAAGGCCTTATCTTAACCATTCTTTCATTAGTTTACACAGCTACACAGTTTGTTTTATTAATTTTAAATGATACACAGTTCACCTTAGTTCATCAACAGTATACTGCTAGTTATTTGATAGAAAATAAATAATTATAACCTGCCACAGAGACGCATCAATCTATCTGCTCCATCTTCAAACACTGTCCTCCATCACATCCTTCTAAATAACAAAATGTGTCCCAAATCGATAGGCACACATTGACCTTGGTTGTGATCGAAGGTGTATTAAAATAGCCTGGAGGATAAATGATGACGATGATGCTACAGTATGATTTAGGACCGTGGACTGCGTGGAGGAGAGACCCCCCCCCCCCCCCACCCCCTACAGAGAAATGAGTCACATATTTCAAAAACAAGCCACTTCCTGCCAATTCCACACCACTAACAGCTCAAGAATGACCTCAGATGTTTCGCAGTGAGTTCATTTTGATTTGTTCCTTATTCTAATCCGTCCTCTAAAAAACATTTAGACGCCACAACAAAGTTTACGAGACAACCCTCCGATTCAGAGGAGGACCAAGAAATGAAGGCCATTAACTAGAAGTAAACAGTAAACACAAGGAACCATTTAAAAAAAACAAAAAACAAAAAAGTCATGCATCTTTAACGACACACAAACACACTACGACAAACTGTTTCCTTCAACAAATATAGATACAGTAAAAATTCTCATTAACCTGTCACTGTGAGGACCTCAGAGGAGAATAAGAGAGTTTGACAGTAACACACCGTATTTAAACCCAGATACTCTTTCACCAAGAGAGAAGCCCATCGATTGTGCGTGTGTGTGTGTGTGCCACAACACAATTTGCCACAAGATGTGGCTCCCAATGAAAATAACCATCAGCAGCGAAATGGGAGAAACATGACAGTTTAATTAAACTAAGGCTATTTGTATAGACGTGTGGGGGTAATTTCTGTCCCTATATGACACGTTCCACAGCAGCGGTGGATAATAAATGTGGAGAGATAAGGTGGGGATGTATGAACGGCGAAAAACTACACCAGGCCTGATGGACGGGTGGTGTCCTGAGGGAGGAGAGGGTGACGCGAAGGAAGAGGAGAGAAAAAAATGAAGTTTGTAGAAGAATGATTAAAAAGAGAGGACAGAAAATCAAGATAATTATTATTTTTTTTTTTTACAAGCAAAAATATATAAGGCAGAATTTGACGTCTAATCTGATATAGTTATTGAACTAGTGATAATAATAATAATAATAA
>JAFBJU010000601.1:705101-719467 GCA_016785305.1 Colistium nudipinnis
GGAATTATTCTGTCCTCATCTCCACCGGCGTGACGGCGGGGAAAAAAAACAAAAAAAAAACAATTTCCCGTTGATTCCACTGTTTGCACCCACTCCAGGCTGTGATTTAGAAACACACTCATGAATTAAATGTCTCTCGGCAACCGTGTACATTTTCAACCTCTTGATTACTTTCGTATCTCTTTTTTTTTTTCCCCCCACCTCGAAGCGATTCACGTCTCTGGACTGTTTTTTCTCACTTGAGGTTTCCGTTCAATTATCTGGATTTCAGACATTCTTGGTGCAGTGTGTGTGTGTGCCTTTAAACTGCACTTTGTAATCAACCGTAGTTATAAAAATCAGTGAACCTGTAGATTAACATCACATAATGTGACAATGATCCTCTCCGTCACTGCTGTATTTATAGAAATCTGCCGACCCTGTTGGCTCATTATAAGCCCTCAATGTTTGTCGAGCATGGATGAACACAACAATTCCAACTATTAGCCCCCGTCCCCCCTGGTCCCTCAGTCCTCCGTTTTGTTTACACTCACAACAATGTCAGTGTCAACCAATTTGCATGAAAGGAAAATAGAGTTAAGCTGTTTTGATTAATGAGGCAGAATTTGTATGAGCTAATTAAAAGAGAAAAAAAAAACGATTAAAAGTTGCCACGCCAACTCTTTTATTTCGATTAAATGTATTTCACGGACCCCCTTTCTGGGCTAACTTGCAATCATTTGGTAGACGAAGAGGTCAAAGTGTACAAAAGTTTCTCTTCTTCTTCTAATTGATTACTGATTATGAATCATTTTGTGTTTTGTTTTTCTTTAACACGCGGAGCATTTACCTGCTTCGCTTGGCCATTCGTGCTGTCCGTCAATCACACACACACGTACACATACACGCACAGAGTCCTAAAAAGAAGCTGCACACCGATGTATGCAAATCCCTTTCACTTTGTGCAACACGTACTCTCTTCCTAAGCCTCATCAGAGCAATGACAGAGTGTAGGTCAACAACAGACACACACTCATCAGCATCCAAACACGCAACAACAAAAGAAAACACAAACACTTTGTGCATGGGAGATGTGAGACTCCTAAAGACTCATTTCCCCTGGTGATGAAATGGAAATCTGACTCTCTACTTTGTGGTTTAAATTTGTCATTTAACTCTGACTGACTACATGTATACGCATTTAGTGAACAAAAAAACCACACACGTAAAACAAATCAATCACCAGCCACAACAAACTTACAAGGTGACATTTTCCCATTTGTCACTGGCATTTTGGTGGGACATTAAATCCAAACGGGGTCACGGAGTAAACCGTATAATAAACTCAGAAAAGACATACCAGGAGTTTAGTCCTACCTATTGTGCGTGGCATCATGCCCTGCCGTGGCATCAGGTTGTCATCCAGACCCTCCAGGCCCCCGTACAGCGAGTGTGAGATCCGCCGCTCGTGGTCGTCCAGAGACGTGTTCATGGCCTGCTGGGGTCCCAGAGGACTCCCTGGTGGCTCCTGGTTCAAATAAAGAAGAGGAGAGGTTTTAATAATTATTATTCATTTCCCAGTCTGGCTTTCTATACCATCATGTATAAATAGTCATTCAGTTATTTTGAATGTTTTTGATTGAGTATATTATGTTTCCTTTTTATGGCATTCCAGGCGTTTTTATCAGTCAAGTAATGCAAGGATTTAGTTTTATATTTTTTAAAGCACCTTGTATAAAAGGTGCTATATAAATATTCTAATTATAATTATAAGTATAATTATATACTGAGAATCAAAATCAACGGGGGGGGGGGGGGGGGGGGGGGGGGGGGCATAGATGAATGAGTTTCCCCCTCATCTCTCCAACATCTCCTCCCGGAGGACCTGCCATGACACTCTCTTGTTTGCTGGATAAATGGACCGTTCACTGGCCCCCCTGTCATCCCTAGACACACATCTACAGCTTGAGAAGGTGTGTGTGTGTGCGTCTCTGTGTGTGTGTGTGTCGTTGTTTGACCACTGGATCGTTGTCGTATTGACTTGCTACGGTTTCTGCATTTATTACCGAGGGTGATGACAGCCCTCGCCGCAAAGATAACCGCCGTCGACGGCGTCACATAAAGGGGCCAAACGACCTTGGATCGATGAGTGAAATTATCCAGAGGTCGTTCGGGGGTTCAGATTATGGCAGAAGGTCTTTGCCCAACCGTCCTCTAAATACTGGAGGTGCTGTAACAACCAACAAGCACGTCCAGAGCACCGGGTGTGGACGCATCATCAGAGATGATGAAGAGGAGGACTTCAAATAGTTTCATAACCACAAAAAGGATTAGGTCAAAAGATTAAAACTACAGTGTGGATACATAGAGCACACAGAACATCATATAATGTTTCTGTGCTCTTCTCTTTTGTTCACTTTTTCTTCTTCCCTTCCCAGTATACCCAGAATCGTTCGAATCAACTTTACACATTTCATAGTTGAGTGTTATGATCCCAGTAACTCTTAACCTTTGGCAACAACTATGCAGATGATCTAATGTCTATAAACGATTAATCGGAAAATTAAGCTGGTTAATAAAACATTTATCAGTATAAAATTGCATCGTATAAAATGCATTAAACTGGAAATACTGAAGTTACCTACAATTTCAGAGAATTAAGTATATAAAAAAAATATTGTCTAAAAATGTATCAATATATGAAAAAATATATCTTATAGTGTTATTTATTCCTTTCTGGTGGGGGGGGGGATAAGTAACCAGGCCATTGACTCACAGCTAACACAACAAGTAGAATCCACAAATAAAGTCCAACAAATCCACTGCAGAGACACACTCATTTTCAGGGGGTCGCCATATGGAGCCGATGGGTAGGCTGAGGGGTCGGGGTGAGGCGCCTGGGCAATAACCGTGGGTGGGTGGGGGTATCGACCAATCACAGCGCAGCTCGTGGCATATTCATGCCCGATAATAGAGCTCCGGAGAAGCTCTCGCTCCCATCAGGTGATAACGGTGATGAGGAAAGGCGGCGGTTCGTTACCGTGGGGACGGCAGCAGCTGGTTATTTCACGCAGAGGCAAACAGCAGAGAGTGATTCTGGATTGGTTGTCGAGGGAGACGCAGGAATGAGAATAAATACGGAGATATTTAATCCCATATGCCGGCAAATGTACTGCATTACCTATAGTAATCAAGTATGACCTGATTTTAGCTTAGATCTGATGGAAAGCTGGTTATGAGGTATTAACGATCAATATTGACTCTACAGGCACTTTTTGATTTATTTATTTAAGTCCGCTCTGAGCCACAACAACAATACATTGTTGTTTTCCTCCTCTCCCAGTGTCGCAGACAGTGTTTCTGATACACAGTCGGAGTCTTTGACGGCCCCGGGCAAGGCCTGCGGCTCTGCATGTGAAGCAGAGATTGACGAGACTCCTAGAGCTGTGCTTTTAGTCACACGGCTCACCACGGCTTCGCTCTGTGTGACGTTTACACAACACGCACACAACAGATGCACAGCCACTCACTGCAATATATACATATATATATATATATATATATATATATATATATATACACACATACATGCATAAGCTGCACATAGAAAAAATTTAAATATGCACACATAGAGACAGACAGAGGTATGTGTGCGTGTGTGTGTGTGTTTGTGCATGTACACACACACCCACACACATACAGACAGACAAACACAGCTCCAGGCTTAGCCTCTGCTTTCAATTACCAGACGGACCGAGGGGAAATCAAAACTTTGACACACCAGGTTGGAAAAGGAGAGCAGAGGTAGCCAGGCAATGCCAGAGGCACACACGTGCACACTGACATGCACGCCCACGCACACACACACGCGCGCACGCACATACACACACACACGCACACGCACAAACACACACACACACGCTCAGCCTCGGCTTTCAAACAGGCGACAGGCCAAGGTGTACAGAGAATGTAAAAACATGACATTGAGGGGAGAAGGGGAAAAAAAAAGTTGTGTAGGTCCGTTCACTGCCGTGTTTTTGTTCCCTCTTTTTTAGAAATGTTGTTCCTTAGTTGGCTCAAGGGAGGAGTGTGTGTGTGCGTGCGTGCGTGTGTGTGTGTGTGTGTGTGTGGCAGGGGAGGGTAGGGTGAACTGCTATGACCTGACGACTTATTTTTATTTCATGAAACGATTCATGGCTGCTCATAAGGGTATTTCCCAGGAGTTGGCTTTGGATTTATATTATATTTATGGCAGACGTGGCTCTTATAGATGTGGTTGGTTTCGTCAGATGACTTTAATTTATGAAGGCAAAACAAGAGGAAATCATAATAGGGTCAGAAACCAGGCATATCCAGAACATTTTAATCTCGAACTTAATTAAATACGCTGCTTCTCTGACAGAGGAACCAGAAAGGAGTGTCACATAATTTGTGTTTAACACTCAAGCCTGACCGTTGGAATCAGAATCTGTATTGGATGTAGTTTGCTTTAAAATGAGCAAAAAATCCGATATTTTGGTTTGGATTTCATGAGTGAGGCAGCTGTTCTCACAGGGAGGTGAAATATTGCTCCAAATCCCCAATGAGCCAGTTAAAAAAATAAATAATCTGAACACTAAGTGCAAATGAAAGTCTCAATAACTAATATTGACACATCCCCCTTCCAGTTGTGGCCCGGAGGTCGACTGTTAACTCCACGGAGCAGCGTCTCTCTCTCTCTGAGGCGTGCGTGTGTAAAAATCAGGCCGCGGCTGTGAAAGGTCATACGTGTTCTCCGGGTCAGGGCAAATAAGAGAATGGGTCATATGTGTTTAAATGTGCTGCGGTGATTCCCTATTGGCCTTATTCTACAGGAGATTATATTTAGATTAAGCGGTTAATTTCAAGTGGTTTATTTTCATTGAGGTGCCCACTTTTTGCTTAAGCTCTACCATGAGACGATGATCAGGGGCTATTAGTCTGAAAATGTACTGCATAACACCGACGTAATAATAATATAATTTGGGTATTAACCTTAATAGTCTTGTTATGATTTCATTGTTTACTTTGACTCCAGAGCGGTTTGTGTAACATGGTTCAAATTGAAAATTGCCCCAATGGACCTCTTCGTAAAACAAAGTGTCTAATGAAGCCTCCGTACATTACGAATAAAAAAAAACTATATCATTCTGCTTTTTAAATAATTTAGAGTTTTGATTTTTTGATTTTATTTTTTATGTGGACCTATACGAGGATATTACATTATTTATACAGCACTGTCTCTTTATGAGCACTCAGATTTACACCGATATACTGCATTCACAGGAATGTGACTGTCTATTAATTAAACTAATATACATATATATATACATATATATATATATATATATATATATATTCAAATATAAAGACATTTCACCTCGTTTCTCTTGGCCACTCGTCTGGCCACGATCAGCTGGATCATGCCACGCTTGTTGCCCTCCGTTGACATGGACTTGCGCAGCGTCTCCATGGCATCCTGGTTGGTTTTGGCCAACAGCGACTCCCCGTTGACGGCAATCAGCTGGTCGTTCACTCGAAGCCGTCCGTCCTGTAAGGGGGATCAGAAATGACATTTTCCTACAAAGTCAAAAGTTGAAATTTATTTTGCGATTTAGATTTATTTTTCCCATCTAACCGAACAGAAGATGATGGGCGATTTAAATCTATTCTAATAGTCTAATAGTCTCCCTCTCTCTCTCTGTCAGTGAATCCTGTTTCCAGTCATGATCTAATCACTTAAAAAGGGAAGTGAGCTTCCACCTCCATTACCATGTGCCATCAACACACGCTCGTTTGGATGAGAAAAACAATTAAGCTAAAAGACGATTAAAATGGACTCTGGCAAAAGAAAAAGATTTTATCACAGGTGAAGCATTTTTTCAAACCCCCACAGACGCTGACAAAGAGAAATATTGTTGGACGGAACGAAGCAAACTTTCGTAGGACAACAAACACGGCCGGGTGTGTCGCACCTTGCAGGCCGCCCCTCCGTTGATGATGGATTTGACAAAGATGCCCAGGTCGGCGTGGTTCTCCTTGGAGCGGTTTCCCTTGACGCTGACGCCCAGGCCGGCCGAGCCCGAGTCACTGAGCGGGATCTCAAAGGTCAGGAACTCCCTGGTCCCGTCCGGAGTCAGGACCAGCTCGTCCTCCTCGCTCGTCTTTCAGAGAGAGAGAGAGAGAGGGAGAGAGAGAGGGAGAGAGAGGGAGGGAGAGAGAGGGAGAGAGGGAGAGAGAGAGGGAGAGAGAGAGAGGGAGAGATTCTATTATTCACAACAATACTAACCCAACTCAGAATAAGAACTTGACCTATTTAAATCTTGAGGCTTATTTAAATACAGATGAATGATGATGATGATAATTAGCCAAAGGGGCCAAAGTTTGAAGGACATTCACTGGGCCACTCCAGGTTAATTAAAAGTGCCTGCGCATAAATTGCAGGCGGTAAATCAGAGGACAAGCTCGTTAGCTGCGTCAGATGTATTAGTGTGAAGCACATCCAGGTGTTAAATCTTTTTTTTTTTAATTAGCAGACAGGGACTTATGTTCTCTAATCAAAGCAAAATTATTTCAGATGCTGATGTGGTTTTATTAAATTCAAACTCTTATAATCTATTCATGGGCAAGTGAACTGCAGCTCCAACGTGTACATGTGCAGGAATCTAAAGAAAACATGTCAAAATCCCATAGCAACATCAATATCCAACCCATTTGCATATAGCATATTAATAACTGTAATGTAAAGATAAAACAATCAAAAATAAATGAACAAGTGGGGATAAATATGAAAGTCAAAGCCTAGCATACTGGAAATTAGGTTTTATTTTGTAGAAGGCTGAAATAAGTATGCTAGCCCTTCTACAAAATAAAACCTTATTCCCATCTTGCTACGGGTGAACAGGAAGTGACACGTCTACTGGCCAAAATAACAAGAACCTCTGCCCAAACGACCTGAATGAGTTTCAATAATAAAATCAATTTGAACAAAAGATTTCAGACATAAAGTGACAGCTTAATATTCAGCTGAATATTAAGAATAAACTGGGGGAAAAAAATCACTGTGCACCTGGATGTGATGCAGAGTTTGCCAAACAGGAAGTAAACTTGACAATAACCCTGCACCAACACAGCAGCCTAATTGACATGTTGAGTGCTCTCTCTCTCGCCCTCTCATTCGCTCTCTCCACAACAGGTGCTTCTCTCACTCCGTCTCCCTTTCTCTCCTCTAGCTCAACAATAAAAAGCCGTTCTCTCCTGCTCGTTATTTGACAGCTGTCCTCTGAATAGCTGGGCGCGCGCGCACGGCAATTACTGCGCACGCCTAATGAATTCAATCATCGGGCTCGGTGTCAGCATGTCATTAGCTCCCTTTGTTTGCAGGGAGAGAGAAGGAATTGCTCTGCGTGGAAACAGAGATGGGAGAGCGAGGGATGGCTGGATGGCGGCGGAGGAGGAAGAAGAGGAGGAAGGAAGGAGGATAAAGAACGAGCACTTTCCGGGTGCTCTCCTGTTTCCGAGAGACAAATTAATGTTACCTGAAATAATGACTCGAGAGAAATAATAGAATGATAAAACATTTGGAACCTAAAAACTGACCAATCATAACATAATCCTTTAAAATGTAAGGGTCAAAATAATAAAATATGTATATATATAAATATATATATAGCTTCCACAATCTGTTCAGGCCTTAGCCTTTAAGTGGTTCTTATTTCAGGCATGCTGAGAGATGAGAAAAGAAAGGATGAAAAAGAAGAGAACGTTGAGTGAAGGGGAAGAGGTGGAGGAGGAGGAGGAGGAGGAGGAAGAGTGATGGACTCCAGAGGGACAGGGACAAATAGAGCGAAAGGTGAGGAGAAAAGGGTGAAAGGAATAGGGAGAGCGCGAGCATGACAATGACAGAGTGAGAGAGCGGGCGAGCGAGGGAGTGTGAATGAAAGGCAGACAGAGAGAGGGAGAGAGATGAATCCATGTGGAACACAAAAGGAGACAGACGCTCTCAACGCTCTCGCTGTATGTCTCTCTCTCTCTCTCTCTCCATCCTTTTCTTTCTCTACCTTCCACCTTTTCTTCAACTTTCATTGTATTCCTGTTTGGCTATTTGTAAAAGAAATCAAAAAAATAAAAATTATCTTTTTCTTTGCTCTTCCATCTTTTACACCCTCCCTTCATTAATCTTAGTTTGTTTTTCTCTGCCTTCCATCATCCCTCTCTTCTTTTTCCCTTTCCCTTTTTATTTATTTCTATTATCCCCTTGCTTTTAAACAGAGACTGCCTTCGCCAAACCGGCTCAATAAGCCGAGCAGATATTTTCTCTGTCACAGAGACGTTGTTCGTGCCACATTAAAAAACGGTGTCGATAAATCTAAAAAAACAATAATAATAAAAAAAAAAACAGGCTAAATACGACTTATTAAACCTGAGTGAAAAATCCAATGGACGTCATGGTTTTAAAAAGAAAAAAGTCAAGATTTTGCCTCTTCCTTGTTGATTAGACATATTTTTGTGTGCTATTGTGTGTCTATTGTGTGTCTAACTAAAACCTACAACGTACACATCTTTCATCCCGTCTTTCTTTTTGCCTGAATCCCTCCCCTCAATTTTGTTTTTCCATCTTTAGAAACTACTGGAAATCAAACTCTTACCTCTCCACGCTTCTATAAGCAGCGTATTAGCAGATCGACTTTCTCCAAACCAACCTGTTGATTGGATCAAATCTGGGGAAAGTTTCTGAAGGGGCAGTGGGTGAGTGTGGGGGGGGGGGGGGGGGGGGGGGGGGGGGGGGGGGGGGGTTAGAGGGAGGCAGTGGAGGGTGTAATTGGTGGAGGGAAGTCAGCCATGGAGAGCATTGTTGGTTGTCGCACAATCCATCTCCTCTTATTCACACCCAGCCTCTCTCTACCTATTCACCCCCCCCCCCCCCCCACCTATTCACCCCCCCACCCTCCTCCTCACCCCCTCCTCCCCCTCCTCCCCCGCCTCTCTCTCTCCCATTGTCTAAGCACGTGAACACACATTCCCACAACTGTGCACTTTCGTTGTGCGTCTACTGCAATAAATCTACAAATGTTCAAATGATTGAGAATCTCCTCTTTACGTTCCCACCACACTCCTCCACCTCTTTTCAGTTTGCCTCCATTTTATTTTCTTATACTCCCCCCCCACCGTCCTCCCCTCACCTTTCCTCCCCCTCAGTCCCTCTCTCTCTCTCTCTCTCCCCCTCGCTCGCTCTTTCCGACACGTCTCGCTGTAGCTCCATGCTGATAGACCATGAATATCAAATACCAGTGTGATCGACAGAACCGAGATGGGCGCAGCATGCAGGAGGAGTGAGAGAGTATGTGTGTGTATGTGTGTGTGTGTTTGTGTGCGCCACAGGTGTACGTGCCGATACGTGTCACAAAGAAGCAGCATTTGCATTAACGCCTGATGTGATGTCATCCGTGTATATATACTCAGCTTTATATATATGCTCTGGTTGTACCTGTGTACAACCCTTTCAAACTGTCGACACAACCACCACAAAACTCACACACAGCTGACACACCCACAATCACACACAATGATGTGGCTCGCTCTTTGCATCTCCGCAACCCACTAGAAACCATTCATAGCCTTATCCAACGCGGAGCAATTAGATCAGCAGCTGCTCCCAGTCACTCCACATACGAGTGTGTGTGTGTGAGTGTGTGTTAGTGTGCTACCGTGCAACAAAACCTATTGAGCATATGTGGAGTAGTGCATCTTGTGTGTTTGTGTTAAGTTTCGCCATATGGCGGAGTTGTGTTTGTAATACGTGAAAGCCACTGTATAGCCTTTATTGTATACTGTGTAAAATAGTTTGGAGTGTGGTGTATGGAAGGCTGCAGTGGGTGTGTGTGTGTTTTTGTCTTTGTTTGCGTTTGTGTGTGTCAGTGTGTGTTTGGGCCAGGTGGCAGCTTGAAACATCACTTTAATTAAGCCGGAGGGCTTGTTCTGTGGAGGAACGGACCTCTCTGATTGACTCGTCGAGGCCACTACACAAAACAACCCAACACAACTCCTGCCGCCATGAATCACTGCAGCGACAATAAAACAAAGTTACACAACTTCAGGAAAGAATCCCTGTTGTGTTAGCGCCCTCCGACGCCGCTGTGCACCTCCAGCATAGATTATGAAGCGTTTGTATGATATTTCAGCAGGTTTTTTATTAATGTAGCTGCTCAAAGTGGAGCAAACTTAGACAAGGTGAGATTGATTATTTTTTACCTTCTAAAAATATATAAAAAATGACGTTGTCAATGTAAGCCTTATTAATATTTCCATCTGAAATCTGGTATATGTAGAAGTAGAATTGCTAAAACGCAATATTCTATAAGTTCCACAGAATCACAGGAGAACTTGAAAAATGGTTCTGATGAATGAAACGAAAGAGATAAAAAAGAATAACTTCTCTCCTTATTAAATAATGAAATAAAGCTTTTCATTAGCGCAGCCTGAACGATGATGTGGTCCGAATCACCACCACACACATATAAGGCACACAAAGCCTGCGCTCTACTTTGCACGACGACAGATCTCACTATGGACCTTTGATTGAAATGTATTCCTAAATCAATGCGTTTTCATTATTACTCTAATAAATAGCTGCCTTGTCCTCACTCTGCATCATTTATGGGATGCAGTGCACATAAAATCTAATTCACTGTGTTTACAGTCCTCATGTGCTGACCATGTTGTGTGCAAACTGCACTTTAAGTTCAATTCTATTATCAGTGGCTACGATTATATACAGCATATAATGTGTTTGATATATATATATATATATTTTTTTAAATGTATTTATTTATTTAAAATACACAACTTCAGATTGTGTCAGCTTTGATAGAATATTTACGTCGTCGCCGGTAGAGCCAACATATTCTTTTGCTTCCAACCAATTTTGTGCTGAAAGGAAACGAGTCTGTGTTTGCGTGTGTGTGTGTTTTTGTGTGATCGATGGCATCTCAGAGCTGTGTCGCTGATGGCTTTTTCAATGTAGCATTGCAGTAATTTTCCATAAGCCTGTGCGACTAATGGCATAAACAATGGAGCTGAATGTTCACGTTATGGCTCTATTACAGCACCATCAGGGCAGGCATGTAGAGACGGGATGAGGATTCACGTCTTAAATTGTGTCTTAAGTGTGTGAGAAAAGGAGAGGAAGAATGGAGTGAAATAAAGAAAAGAAGAGTAGTATAGGAACACCAAAACAAAAAAGAAATGGAGCAGAGTGTTTAGAGACGGAGAGAAACCCACCCAAACACGCGTTTGGTTTAGTTTTTTTTTGTTTTTTTAAAGGAACATTGGCGAAGCAACAAATGACTTAAATGTCTCCCAGTGTGTTTGTGCAGTCGGCCAAAGTATCTCATTTGCCTTTGATGCCTTTGTTTTTTGTTTTTTTCAAACCACTATACAGCAAAAAAAAAAAAAAGTCATGCAGCAGTTACCTCAATCAGCCAATGTGGTTTCCCGGACCCAACAGGATGCATCGGATGCTGAAAAGGAGCAGGCAGAGGCAGCAAGTTAGAAACACTAGAGTATGTTTCAAGTCACAATATGTTAAAAAAAAATAATAATAAAAAAAAAGGATAGACAGTTACACCTAATTATTAGCTGCTTTACAGAAAATTACATAAATATAAAACAAAAGTCTAACAATATACATATATATTTAAATGTATTTAAATATATATATATATGTATGTATGTGTGTGTGTGTGTGTGTGTGTGTGTGTGTGTGTGTGTGTGTGTGTGTGTGGGTGTGTGTGTGTGTGTGTGTGTGTGTGTGGGGAAGGGGTTTGAGTTTTGGGAAAGTCCCATTTTTAAAAGCCGTATACAGCAATCACAGAAGAATTCATGGAAGCCTCCAGTGGACGGCTGTGAAGAACTCGACTGGATTTTCAGATCACTGGAGCGAAATCGAGAGGAGGGAGTCTTTTTTCTTTTCCTCCACTCCATTCGTTGCACTTTTTCGACTGTGTAAACCTCGACTCAGCTCCTCTCTCTCTCTCGCTCCCTCTCTCTCTCAGGATAAGTCAGTCGGTGCCAAATTCACAAGTGCAGACAAAACCGAAGCTGAATACATACAACAGCCTTTCTTTTGAATATACATATTACATGATGCAAAACGGCCGTAAGGGATGGACAAGGAGCCTCTGTGTGTCACGATTGTGTGAAAAAAATAAATTCTACTTTTTAAATGGTTCTGAGGCTATTGATCTTAGTCATGGAATTATTTATTTGTTTATCATCAATAGATTTGATCAAATTTATAAAAAAAACAAAAACTGCTGCAGCTTCTCAATTGGGGGAGTTAAGTTTCTTTTATATGTTTCGTATTGCTGAGTTTCAGACAGCTGTACAAACAATTTGACAAAATTACCATCGACTCTGGGAACCTACATCATTATCAGCACCTTCTGCATTTTTCTGAAATCATTCAGACTAATTGATTGATGGGAAACATCTCTCAAAACCCAGTTTGCTCTTCATATACGGAAGATAAATGCTTTTCCCGGTTCCATCAGACGCCTGCAGCTACAGCCGTACGCCACGGTGACGCCTGCGTTGCTGCTGCTGTTGTTGTCGAGGCGAGATCTTTAAAATGAGATGCCTGACAACCGATAACATCTGAAAGGCACCGAGTCCATTATGGATGGTTGACGTTCCGGGAAGAAGGGCGAGGCTTATCTGGAGGTTTGGAGTTAGAGAGGGAGGTGAGAGGTGGTGCATTTCCTCCATCTATCTGACTCTCCAGCCGCATTGATTATTATTTATTTTTTTGGGGGGGGGGGGGTCAACAACCAAAATAAGAGAAAAAACGAGTCCTGAGAGGTGCATCAGGAAAAACATGATCCGTTTCCATTAAATCCTCCTCCTAAAGAAAAACCAACTGAGACAACAACTGTTGCTCTAAAAACAGCATTTAGTGGAAACTCCAACTTGCTTAAATCAAGCGTAAATCTTATCTTACAGCTTCCAAGGTTCCATTTCAGAGAATAAAAAAATAAAATAAAACACAAAACTAAAAGCACCGATTTTAAACATCAGTTTTCTCTCATTTTGACAAACTGATGCTGACCAAGGTGTATTATACCAAGTTTCACATTTATAAATCTATATACAGTATATATATCTATATGTCTATATTCTACATTCGGCGACAACCGTCCCCATCAGACTCTCGCCATAACGCTCCTTCATGCTGGAGGATCATGGGAAACAGCTGGCAGGTACGACCGCAAACCAGATTAAACGCTCAATTACACTCCTAATGCAGCAGGCAGAGACGCGGCCAATCAGCCGCACCTGGCCAGATGTGAAGAGTGAAGCTCCAGGCCAGATGCGGAGACGTGAAGTGTGAGGTTGTTATATAATTATATAACTCAGGCTTGGTGTGGCGTATGCGCCGCGTTACGACGATGCGAAAATATCCACGGTGAGGACAGATGTGCGCCCAACAGCTGCCGTGAGGCGGAATCCTTATGGTCTAATGTGGCTGCGCACGTGTGTGTGTGAGTGTGTCTGTACAGTCTTTATGTAAGGATTATAAACCAAATGAGTATTATTATTATATATTATAGAGTATATTATAGAGTATATCACTGAGGATTGATTAACTGCGTTCTGTGTCATATGCGCTCGGATAAACATGCAACAGGTGGTTGCGTGGTGCAAAGGTGCTCTTTAAATCCGAGCTGTATGGATTATTTATGGATATGATATACTAAATTATAGATTATAGAATTGAAAGCATAGAGCACAGATTTATTCCATCTGCATGTTTCCCCGATCAGGTGAAAACCTAAAGGAAACCGAGCGGTTGTGATTCATACAGCTGTGAGGGGAGAGATGGAGTAAATTATTATTCTGCAGCTCCGTCTCAGCGGCTCGTTCTGATGAACCGTGAAATTGTGTTTTTTGTTAAAACCAACTCTGGACGGAGATTAGAAGCGAGTGTCTCCGGCTCACTCATTCACATGCACGCTAGTGGACGCGTGGAACCTGAAGGCAAGCTCGTTTGAGCTTTTGTTTTAATCCTGCTCAGAGTTTAAACTCCTGGCAGGAGGACAGGATCCCCAAAAGCCACGGAGGAGGAGGTGGCAGGAGTGGGTTTAACGGGAGGCCAGTGTCGGGGTGGAGTCTTACCGAATCTCGGGGGCATTGCACCTGGGGCTCGGCATTCTACGGGATGAAGGGAGGAAGAAAGAAGAACGAAAAAGGGTGACCAAGGGGAAAAAAAAAAACAGCTTTTGAGAGTAACAGTGAACATCTGAGCGGGAGTGGGCGGGGAATGAGGGGGGGGGGGGGGACTTTGGGGGAAAAGGGGGGAGCGGGGGGATGAA
>JAFBJU010000601.1:719801-764398 GCA_016785305.1 Colistium nudipinnis
CTTGTGGATAAATGGGGGATAAATGGGGGAAGCGGAGTGATGAATAAATGGCCATGCAAGAGGTCTCAGCAGACAGATGGCTGGTTATGGTCGTGTTGAGCATCAGACCTAAAAACATAAACTGTGCCTCGGAGACAAATCGGGTGCTTACAAGAACAACATGTCAAAATCTGCGCAGGTGTTCAGGCACCAGGGACCGGGGGGGGGGGACGACGACGTTGGAAAAATAAATGAAATATTAAAATCTGTGCAAATATGCACAGAGAAATAAACAGCACATTCAATGCTCCTCCAAATCATTATTTATTATACAGCAACGGTTATTTAGTGGGAAGCTTTTATGTAATATAATCACTGGTTGGATTGTGTTAGGAGGTAATATATTTTGACATGCATGTGCATCAACGAGTAGTGCATTATTATTATTATTATTATTATTATTAACATTGCATGTCTTTTCTTTTAGATGAATGTTTGTTTCAGATAGGTGATAAGAAGGGATCAGCTTTGCTGTTTACTTACTACAATAAATGCCATTTTTAATTTAAAACTGTGTTCACCAGTGAAACTCTGTTCAGCCCCATTTAGCTGGTTTGTGTTTTTAATGAAATAAAATAACCTGTTTTATTTTTCTGTTCAATAAAATATTTTTCCGTATATTTCTGTTGGCCAACATTCTTTTTTTTTTTTAATCACAAAAGCGGTTAATGATGTCGACCCATCAGCTAACTTCACCTCACACTTCACTTCACAGGCAGCCAATAGCATCGTCCGTATCTCCCGCTGAGATAATTGTCACCAATCAGCACTTTGGTTGTCACGATTTACATGCAAATCGCAGGCCGTGCCCATAATGCCCGCCCCCTCCCACCCCCTTGTGACTGTAGAGGATGCTGGGAAAAAAAAAAACACTCTTCATGATTTAATCTTGTTTGGTGCAACAGCACAAAATGAGTGTGTTTCGACCAAAAAGGAAGCTCTTAAACTTTCACCACTGCCCTCATGAGTTTAATTCTTGATAAAGCAACTCTGAGGCAACTCCAGATGTTCATCGATACATCTTTTTTTTTTTTTCTACACAGAAAATGAAGCATCACATCTGGCGTCATGTAATTATGCGACCTGAAGTAAAGCGTTGAACGTGGCCTCTGAATCAGCATCATATTCCGCGGATCAGTAAAGTATATTATATATTATTGTATATTATAAACTGCGAGTGGCTTCCGCCCCGGCCCTAGTGACAGCACGCTGAGATCGGTGCAGATGTTTGCACAGAGCGATATGCACAGGAGACGCCTGATTGATATTCAAGCCGAGTGTGTTTTTCACTCTCTGCCCGCAACCTGCCCTGCGTTTCCCTCTCCCTCTTCGTTCCCACAATCCATCACTCTACCATCGGCTCGGAGGCAAAAACAGAAAGAGAGGGGGGTCGGAGGCAAAAACAGAGAGAGAGGGGGGGGGGGGTGTGTGCACAGAGATGGAGAACGTTAGAAAGAGAGAAAGAATGAAAGAAGCATGGTGGGATCGGATAAAGAAAGACAGACGCATGCAAAGTGAGTGGAAGAGGAAGAGGATGAGGAAGAGGAGGAGATAGAACTCTGCAGGTTTCCTCTGAGGCCGGTCGCAGCTCGATTAATAGAGAATAGTGCATGCTGGGTGATCAGCGTAAGACAACGAGTGAAAGCCACTGATGGAAGCTCAGACACAATCTATCCTCGTCAATGCATGATGGTGGAGGGGGGCGGGGCTAAAGGACGAGAAGGAGGTGGAGGGTGAGGCGCGTACCACGTCTCGGGGGAGGAATGTGTCTTCCTGGCGTAGGATCAGCAGCCCCACGGCTCCGCCCATGGGCGTGGCCCTGAGCAGAGACACCACCTCCTCCTGGGTGCGTCCATTCAGGTCCACGCCGTTCACCTGAGACACAGCGACTCAAGGGTTAGTTCCAAATCATAAATATAAAAAATATAAAAAAGTACAAGAATCAAAATAGTATATGTGATGCGGAGGATTATTTATGGAATATCACAGAATTAAAAGGTGTAAGAACATTAAGTTTAACTAGTTACTCTTGAAATTCTACATTTTATTATTTAAAAGGACTTAAATCTGTTAATCTGGGGGGTGGTAATTCTGCAAATAATGGATTTCTCCCATTTAGAGACAAAAACACTATTACATGGTTCTATAGTCCAGATAAAAGATAAATAGGTCACTTATTATATTTCACCTCCAGCAACCTGTCTCCCGCCTTGAGGCGGCCATCTTGGATGGCGGCTCCTCTGGGCAGGATGTTCTTTACGTAGATGGGCGCCGAGCCCCCGATGGGAACGTCGCGTGATGTGATACTGAAGCCGAGCCCCTCTGGACCTGTGGAATAGGAAAAAAAAAAAAAAAAGGTCTGAGTGTGGAATCAGGTTTTTGTTTGTGAAAAGCTTCCAGGGTTTCCGCCATGCTGCTGCAGCTCAGGATACGCTTCATTAACCTCTGCAAGATTTAAGTAAAGGAAACCACTGAGGTTAAGGGAAACATTCAGTTCCAGTGATTGAGTGAGTTGACACACAGGCTCAGGAAAATAAATAAAAATAAATATATCTGCATAGTTTTTAAAGTTATTTTGCAAATCAATAAAAAAGGTGAAATAAAATCCAGATTATTATTTACTGTGTAGAAAAAGTGCTTCTTCAGATTACGAAAGTGAAGTGGTCTTCGTGGAAACTTAATTTGCAAAAACCACAAATGTTGTTTTACATGAACAAAAATTGCTACACAAAAATACAAACAACTGCACCACTACTAAAAATAAGTCCACGTCTATGAGTGACCCTGGAATTAATATCACACATATATTTAATTGTTGATAAACTGTCTGCACTCACTAATCTAATGTAAGATTAGGTCATTTTGTCTGTACACGGTTTCTGGCAACTTTTTAAAGAATTAAGAAGTATTTCTCCAATAAACATTAATAGAAAAACAAGTTCCTCTTATTAGTCACAAATCACAAAGGAAATTAAGAAGAAAATGGCTTTATAGTGAATCTAAAAAATGAAAAGTAAAGTGCAGGCGCTTTTATTATTTTTTTGTTTATTCCAGCATGTGTGTCTCTGTGGGGATGCTGATGCAGCTGTATCCCTCAGAGAGACACTTTGCGTGTGAGTGTGTAATAAATGGAGTTGATATAGGAACAATTAGGAAACAAACACTCAGCTGTTCTGTCTCACATCCTCCACATAATCCCCGACATTGATGAGCCAATCAACTTCCCCACCGGCAGCATTATTTAAACAGGGAGGAGGATCTTTAAAACTCCCATCAGCCTGATTAAGACCTACACGAGCCGTATCCTGTGTGGAATGCAGCGCTGTGATTGATTTGGATACTGGCAGGAATTGTTTTTCTTGTGCGTGAGCAGATCGGTGTTTGATTCCAGCACACGAAACCGCGAAGGAGTTTAATCTGCGCTCAAACTACCGGGCTTAAATCGGCACTTATGAAAAAACCAAAACAGACGAGCCCAACGGACTTCTGGGAATCGGCCGTTTAATCCCAGCGAGTGTCTGCGGCGACGACAAGCAAAACAAAAATCCCGAATGAGAACATTACGTGAAGAACATGGAGCGTTTTTCTTTTTTCTTCCTTCTGGGTGTTTTGACAAAGTAAAAAAAAAAAAAAGAGAAGGATGATAGAGGAACAAGTGGAAAAAGCCACCAGCCAGGATGGAGTGTGCAACAAGCAGATGGGGTTTTTTTTTTTGGTTTTTTATTTTTATGTTTTATGTTCTCTGAATCCATTCCAGCCCCGGGAGGGAGGGAACATGTTCTGGTGAAGAACTTGAAGCAGGCATATGGTGCCGCCCTGTCAGAGTCCTCTCGGTGGCATTTGACAGAACACAGGGACCCCACGGCTGCTTAGCAACACGCTCCTCGGCCCCCAGAACCTGGCAACCCGCACCTGCCATCCTGCTGGCACAGGTCTGCACCACCTGGGCCAGCTGTCAGTCAAACACGTTACCACAGAGATCTCACCCAAAAAGAAAACTCATTTCCACCTCCCAGATAGGGTGTGTGTGTGTGTGTGTGTGTGTGTGTGTGTGTGTGTGTGTGTGTGTGTGTGTGTGTGTGTGTGAACTCCTGGTGTTTTTTTGTTTTTTTTAAGCCGGTTATGTCACGGCTCAGATTTAGAATGCTTCTGTGTTTTGAGCCGTCTTCTCCGCAAATCGCTCCTCCACGGGCATTGGAGTGACAGGAATGAGGAAATCGTTTGGGAACTCAGTTGGAATATAAAGTGGAGGAAAAAAATCTCAAGAATCCCATTTTCTTGATTATTGAAAACCGGAGGAGCGTACAGTGTGATTTGTGTGAGAATTTAACACGCACAGTGTGAGTGGAGAATCAGCTCCTACTTCAAAAACATAGTGAGGCAACACATCACTTATGGACAGATGTGTCTTGTTTTTTTTTACAGTTATAATAAATACTATTTTATTTTTAAAAATGAATTCCAACATCAGGCAGATACATTCAATGTTTGTTAATTGTATGAAGTAAACCAGTGACAAATTATAATAGAAATGTGGGGGTCAATCTCTTTGAGCACTGATATTATTTTTCATCCCATAGATTTTTTAATTTTTCATTTTTCATTTTTAGAGGGCTTATGAGCTCACCTTTCTTTAGCTGGATGTTGAGTCTCCTCCCGACTTTCTTGGTAAACACTCCCGTCGGGGTGGAGGTCATCGCCCTCTGAGGCGAGTGGGCGTGGCCTGTAGGGGGCTTGGCAGCGGAGACCGCCGGGTGGGTTAAGGGAGGGAAGCAGTCACTCTGCTCCGGGTGAGGATGAGGGTGGGGCTGTGGGTGAGGGTGAGGCGGAGCGTGAGGGTGCGTTTGGGAGCCGTGCCGGGACATCCTCTGCGGGGTGTGTTCCACGCCGCTCAGGGAGTCGGGGCTGAAGCGTCCCGAGGCGTACCCCTGGTTCCTCTCGCCGTGGGACAGCTGCTCGTAGTGGGCCTTCATGGAGGACGGCACCACGTGGAACGTGATGACCGGGGAGCGCATGGCCTGACGGAACATGTTCTGAGCTCTGGAGAGGGACAGGAAGAACATTTTTGCATTGTTAATTATTATGATTGTGATCATATTATCAGCACAAACTCCAACCACACAGTGTCTCTCTCTCTCTCTCTCACACACACACGCATTATTGCCATTTTTTCCCCGGGCCATTAATAACCTTCCCCCGAGGAGGATGGTCTCTACTCGCCATCTTTATGATTTCAGGCTGGATTGAGCAACAGACAATATAAAATCTGCCCGCTTATAAATCAAATATATATACTGTTAAATAACAAGAGCAACTGTCGATGCACTCAGTATATATATGTGGAAGCTTTATTCCCCACATACTTTATTTTTTTCTATTTCAGCCAGATTGTACGCAACCATTTTGTATCTATTTGCTCTAATTACCAAGTGTTTACCTAGATTTCCAACTCCACTCTAGAAAAATGTGAGGAAATTGTCTCTGTGAAAACTGTGGACAGCGTATTCTTTGTATTTGTCGAGAATAGAACCACGGCCTCATGAAAGAAAGTCACATTGCCACAGAAGAGAAGCTCCATTAACTTCCAGAGACAGCCGCTTAAATTACAGTTATCTCAGTTCTCACAGCCAAATGGCCTAAATGAAAAATATATAAAATTATGATTTCATTCTTTGTTTTGGGTATGAACGTGAGTGAAATATTTCTTACATAGTATAGTATATATATTGGACAGTATATCCCCTTGTTCAACATGGTATCAATATATGGCTCTATGTTGGTATAGTATATCAAACACACGTGTGCACCGCATTAGGGACATCACACACACAGCTGTTGACACACGCATGCATCATCGCAGCAGGATCTGGAAGAGGGAGGAGGGTTCGGTTAGGCAAAGGAATGAAAGCACGAGACGTGAAGGAGGCTGAAAGTCAGAGGCCACGAATGTTAGAGGCAAGTATTCCCATTTCTTACAAATAGAACGTGTAATCATATAACCAGGGGAGCTGTTACCCAAACACAGAGGCGAAAAAAAAGAAGCTGAGATTGCTTCGGCGCCCTACAGGAGTTAAACAGGGAGGTTAGTGTAGCACGGTGACGGGCTGCAGAGGAGGAGGAAAGTCAAATGAAATAAATAAAAAAGTGAAAGAAAATAAATAAATAAAAAGCAGGGTCAAAATGAAATGAGGGTCAAATAAGAAAATAAATGAAAAATTGAAGATAATAAATAAATAAAAGGGTAAAAATAAAATAAGGGCCAAATAAAAAAATTTAATCGAAAACGGAAAATAATAAATAAATAAAGAAAACGTTGAAAATGAAATTAGGGTCAAATAAAAGGAATGTAGGCAGGTTTAGGAGAGCAGGGAGAATCAGGGAGAGGAAGAAGCCAAAATCACACGGGACGCCTCGTCCAGGAGGCGGAGCTCCGGTCGAGTCTTACTGTTCGAAACGGATGTTCCGCAGATCTCCGTTATTGATCCGCACGATGCAGTCGTTCTCCGTGAAGAGGCCCTGCTGCTCGGCCTTGCCTCCCCTCTCCAGACGCTTGACCAACAAGCCAAGAGTCCTGAAACGTTCAGAGGTTCACGTCAACACGCTGATAATCGCCACCATGTCCTTGGATTCAATAAGGATTTTTTTTTTTTTCTCCCTCAGCCTCGTCTGTGTTGCGGTGTAGCATAGAATTCCCTTGACTCTCTACTGGGCTGGAATTTAACACAGTTCTTTATCCCTCCTAAAGACATATTTAGACTTTGAGATCAGCGAAAAGAGAATTATCTATTGGAAACATGGCTGTGCCCACTCACTCCCTTATTGATCACCGCAAAGATTCACCTGAGGCGTCTTTTTTTTTATCATGAAAGCCAATAAAAAAATGCATGTATTACATTTATAAATCAAATAAATAATAATAAATAAATAATTCCGACTATTTCTGCTGAGAAAATACTTTCTTTTAATGCAAACATTTCTGGGGGGCATTTCTTTTATGGCATCTATTCAAATTCAATTCCAAGTATAGGAACCCTGTTTTTTTTTGTTTTTTTCTTAAGTAAAAAAAAATTAATAAACTACTTTTCAGACGGCTACAGGAAAGAGCATTGTTAAAGATTTATATCAGGGAGGATGGAGAGAAGCTGGTATAGCGCACTAAAAACTGGCTTATGCCTCCCTGCAACACCAGAGTCTAACGCCACCTGGAGAAAGGTGCTCGGCGGATTATAGAGCCTGAAGTTTGAGGAGGAAAAATAAACAGGAATAAAAAAAAAAAAACTAATTGAGTCTTCGTCAGCGTGCGTGTGGCTTTTTTTTTTTTAGTTTGGGTTTTTTTTTTCCCTGAGGTCGTATCAGCGAGTGGCGTCTGGGTAAATTGTGTTGATTTTTAGGGGTTTAATACTCAACCGTGCCTGGGGTTATAATTCAGTCTGAATGGGAATGTGATTACAGAGAGTGGGCCGAGAAGTTGAAAAAAGTTCAGAGACAATTCCGCTGATTGAATCTGAGTGAGAACACAATGCAATTTGCAGCGGAAGGGCTATTTCTCTGATGAACGCCGGGCATCTTAATCTCGGTATAACGCCCCGGCCTGACGTTTCCCCAATAAAAGAAAAGTGCATTATAAACGTGCTTTCAGGCTGATTAAGTCTGGCAGAGAGAAAAAGTGATATGATCTCAATTTTCAATAAAAACAGTGAGTTTTTTGTTTAAGTCACGGATTGTATTTGTGAGACTCGGGGGCAGAAAGTGGTACGTAAAGAAACTTCAGACATTAGTGAGGCCAGCCGTTATCTCAGGGCTGGAGACTGAAAAATGACTTTCCATGAGACTATAGTTCTACGTAAGGAAATAAATGTCAGGTTACAAACTCAACTGTATGAGCTTCGTGACTTTACAACATTTAAAAGCGGCTCGTATATTTAAACCAGATGTGAAATTCCTCTAATTCCATCGCAGCCTTTTTCCAGCTGTGTGTGTGTGTGTGTGTGTGCGTCTGAATGTGGTACATATGTGTGCATGTGCACGGGTGTGTGGTGTGCACTGCTCAATGTTTGCTTTGAATCATGTAAAGCTGATGTGAAGGCAGCGGCGGAGAAATATGATGGTCACCTGCAGACTCTAAACAAGCATGATTGATCACTGTAAACTGGCAAATGGCTTCATGATGCTGGTGCGCGTGTGTGCGTGTGTGTGTGTGTGCGTGTGTTTGTGTGTGTGCGTGAAGTGATTACACATGGGCAGCCACAGAGGAATTTCCGGTATCGGTTTTGTGTCTCGTGATATAGAAACGTTTCTCCTGGAATTTGTTTTTTAAAGATCCCAAGGGTTAAAATTAACATATATAAAGCCTTTTTTTTGTGTAACTAAATTCCACAGAAGTGAGGATGACAAGTCATCAGTTGAAGGAGGTCATTTTCCGTCTATTGAACAATCTTAAAGCTATCAGCTCTGTGCCTGGGCTTTGCATAAAAAATAACTGAAGCTAAAGGTTAGAAATTACACCCAATAAAATACAGCCAGTCTTTCTACACTTTACCATAGCTACCCAAAGTATATACAAAATTAAAACATTTATTTATGGAAATATGTTTTCTGTTATGTACTATTAAGATGCCATGCCCTGTACAAAATGAAACACCTCTTTGATTTTGAAAAAAAAAAAAAGAAAAAATGACTAAATCTCTATTAAAACCATCTTTGACCTTTTTTAGTTAGATTTGACTCTCTGCCTGTCTGAGCAGCAGTGGGTGCTTTTACCTGCGGTCCCTGCCACTGAAAGGCACCACGTGGATCCCCAGGGGCCCACCGTCGTTTGTCACCTCCACCAGTTTGATTATGTCTCTGGGAGGGATGGGTGGTGTGTGATGGGTGGAGGACCAGTAGAGAGGGAGGGGTGGGTGGGTGGGTGGGTGGGAAGAGGAGAGGAGAGGGGAGACACCATGTGGGCAAAAAAACATTAAAAAGGAAGTGAGATGAAGGTGAAAAGGAAAAAAGGATGACAACAACAACCGTGGTGTAAATAAATTAAGAAATAATAAGACTATAAAGGAAGAGGGTGCTGGAGGAGACAAAACAAAAAGGACAATATAATAAAGCAGTCCAAATAAATAAACATGTGTAAGGGACACCAGGGAGGACTGAGGGTTTTTTTCAAAGGTCCACAAACACACACAATTACTTAGATTTAAAACAATATACAAAAGGAAGCGATGAATGAAAAACCTGACAAAGTGTGTGAAATATATATATTTCTATTCTTAGGAGAAAACAAAGTAAAGAACAATACATTTTGAGAATTGGATCTCTTTTTTGGATAAATAAAAAAAGCCATAACTTGTTAAAAGATAAAGATTTATTTTTTTAGTGGAAAATAAAAGCTTGTTCTAACGTCAGCGTTTTATTTTTCTCCTGTGTTGTGTCGTCAAGCAAACGACTGCCCACAATCGGAGAAGTTTTTGAATACATTAACGTGCAAAGCATAAAACGCACTTTTATCTGGAAACAGATTAAGGCTGCTCTGCACAGATAACAAAACTAAAACAGTAAAGGATTAATGAAAGTGTGGAAAAAAAAAGTACTTTATGTTCCACCCGTGCTGATGTATTTCTGATAAAAACCCCTTAGGCTTTGAAACATTATATTTTATTTTAATTTGTAAAGAGATTTATATCTGGACCTTTTAAAAGTAGAAAATATAGTTACAGCCTGTTCCTTCTCGGAAGCAGCGTTCTTCACCAATACATACACACACACACACGCACCCACACAAACATTTTATAAGATGCCAGATCTAATCATCTGGCAGCTTTGGTACAATGACTATGATTAGCTCGGGGAGAGCGGGCCCCTTGTTGACAACCTGAGAGGCGGGAGAGAAGCAAGATTCTCCGGGAAAAAAAAAAATCACAGGAATAATAACAACAGCCGTACCTGCATATTAAGCTGGAAGCATGAGCCGGAGCAACAAAACAACAACACAAAAACACAGTTGTTAATAATAAAAGGAGTGGAATGGGTTAGTGCGTGGGAGAGGACCAGGATCATTTTCCCTCCGCCACAGAAGAGAATTATGTAGATCAGAGAGGCGGCGTGGAAATGAGGTTTTTTTTTTTTTGCCAACAAACAAACAAACCAGGATCACAACGGAGAGCAGATTCACAACAGTCAACTCTGAACTCCCGTTTCTGGAATCATACAACCCGAGTGGTCATTTTCAGTGTCTTTATAAGTTCTCATAATTTCTTTTTTCCCCACATCTCTATGCGTTTGGGAAAATATCTGATACTTGAATTGCTCTCACAAAAGTGCTGATGCTCAGATTAGTGACATTTTAAAAACAAAATTGGTGTTGGAATCACATCCTGAATATTCAGCCATGAAAAGGACCACTCGCACCCGGAGTTAGCACCGTACATTAGTGGAGGATTATTTTATAAACTTACTCTAGTGACCTCACAGGGGTGTGGTCGGCACGTCCCACCGGCTCGATCCGGCCGTTCTCTTCCTCTCCGGCCTCTTCCTCCTTAAGACAAACAACACAAGGGTCAGATCCGTATTCTGAAGAGTCAGAGGTTCGTGTTTATATGACACAAAATCCCTTCTGAGGAGAGATTACACCATAGTTAATAAAAGAGAGTGAAATCGTAGCAGGAAACGCCGTCGTGTGACCAATCAGCTGCAGCAGATTCTACAGGAGCACATTTTTATCAGTTAGTGGTCCCGAGGCACATTTATGACGTTCAGCTCCATGAATCAGTTGATGCATCATCTCATGCTGAATCTTCCTGACTTCCTGTTAGGTGTGGACGTAGTAAACATAACTCAAATAAACTAAGCCGCTGACCTGATGATGCCATGGGGCAGAAACTGGAGATCTTCCACATGGATAAATATACATGCCCTTTAAGAAATGTTTTCAAAAATCACACATCGCCTTTTTTTCTCTCCTCGTATCATGGTTGAGAGAAAAGAGAGGGGGGGGGGGGGGGGGGGAAAGGGGGGGGGGGGAGAAAAATGAGAGGCAGACAAAGGAGGTCATTAAAATTTCAGGGCATCATCGGAGAGGAGAGACGAGCCTGGAGCGGCGGCGACGGCCTCCCCGGCAACCGGCCACCTCATCAGTATGAAAATGAGACTGCCGTTACCGTGGCTGCCATACGGTTGCCATGACACTTTGGGTTGCCTGGAGGACTGTGCAGCCAAAGGGCTGTTGTATGAGTGAGGACGCGTGGATGTGTGTGACGTGTGTGCGTGTAACAGTGTGCAGAGACTTGTGAGAGGCATGTTTTAATTTAGCAGCCATTTCTCGTGAGTTAAAGGCCATAGACGTCACACTCACAGCTGTTTGTGCCAGTGTGTGAGCGTATGTGTGTGTGCGTGTGTGTGTGCGTGCGTGTATCTGTGTGGCGTAGAAATGCATATATTAATAAAATATTAGCTTAATCAATATTTTCCACTTCTTGTCCTGCCACCGCCCCGCAATGCCAGACACTCCACCACTTTCTCCGCCACACCATCGAGGCCCCGCCCCTTCCTGTAGTTGGGAGTGGGCCGCGGCGGGACGACTGAGAGACGAGCACATTAATAATTCAGCGCTGAGTTTGAAGGTTAATGGTCGGCAGGCAGACAGGCAGGTAGGACAATGGGCGGCTGTGTATGTGTGAGTGTGTGTGTGTGTGTGTGTGTGTGTTTTTTTTTGTTTTTTTTTCAGCCAACTCATTCTTTGTTTCCTGGAAGTGGCGAAAGATGAGGCCGGAGGGCCGCTTTAAGGCCCGGGGGCTCATTAAAGATGAATAAGAATGTTCTCTGCCTTGTCTCAGACCAAATAAAGTGGTGAGCGAATGCAGTGATGCTGCACATTAATGAAGTGCAGCTTTCACCACAGCCTCACACACAGAATGATGAGCACCGACACTCGGTTGACGGAGCAGAGCTGAGCTTTATTTGCTTTTATTTGAGGTTTTTGGCTTCTTTAAAACAACTGAAATAAATAAATAAAACATCCTGTGAGATATTGTTAATGTGGGACGCTCTGCATATGTTTTAAAATTCCTTTTAAATAAAAAAAAAAAACATCCAGCAGCGGTGCAGCTACAGCACAGGGTGTGTTTACCTACTCTAATCGTTAATGTGAAAAAAAAGCATTACATAAACACGTCAACGCCATGAGTCATATCGCACACTTGAAAACCTGACAGGGTTTTTTTTTTTTTTTTAAGGCTTGATAAATGTTTAGTCAAATGAAGTTTTAACCATCTCTTGGTTTTCCCAGGAGAGATTTCTGCTGAAATAATAAAGTTTTATATCTACCCACGAGTACGCTACGTCGACCAGAGATGTCTGGTTAAATGGATTTGCAAAAAAAAACGTATTATTTCTGGTAAGTTTAAATATTTATATTCGACCAAATAAATAAACCTAATGATTGAAGGATAAAAGCACGGCAAAGCTGAATATGTGTACCATTAACACACACCAGAGTGAGACACACAAGCACGCAGATGCACAAACATCCATCACTGTTAACTGGTATCTTTGAGCTCTTAAGCAGAGCTCCATATGCTGCCAAACAGGATGAAACCCTGAACCAGAGACTATAAATTAGCCTTGACCTCTGACCTCTAACCTGAAGACCAGGACAAACCATCTGGACCTGAGACACACACACACACACACGCACAAAAGATGAAAATAGAGTGTTCAACTCCACTCTGTCTCCACATGGGAACATCATTTTAATGCCTTCCTGGGGAAAACAAAAAACAAAAAACTCTGATGCAGAAGATGATGATAAATCCAGAATAACTTGGTTATTATCGCGGATAGATAGAATGAGTGGAAAATCAAAGCTCTAACAGCAGCCGTTGAAAAAGTTGAGGAAAAACAACAGGAATGGATTTCACTGTCTGGTCTGGATGACAAAAAAATAAAAAATAAATAAAAAATAAATACATGTAATCTGAACTTCAAACAATCTGAAATGGATTCTGGGTCAGTGGGTGCGTGACTCCTTCCAGGAGGAGACCACGAAACAATAAATAAATAAGTACAATTTCCAATGGCGGTGAGGCCACGCACGCACGCGCACACACACACAAACACACACACAGGGCTGCAAGTGAACTCGTCTCATCCTCACAATTCCACCCAAACTGGACCAGTGTCAGAAACTGCGTTGTTGACACAGGAGCTGCCATGTCTTATTCATCCAGTCGCTCACTGAGTCCAGCTGTGAGAATCTTCACAACACAACATACCACACACCAACATACAACATGCATGTGTAGAGGAAGAATAATAAAAAAAAAACAGGGTTGCCTAGCAACCAGCCGCTCCTTTGTGAAAGGACTTAAAGAAAGGCAATCTGTCCCCGACAGAGACACGTGTGATGGATGTCCCCCCTCTGTTGTGCGTCTTCAGCACGCAAACTTTCAATTACACAACCCGCCGCTAATTCAATTAGTCTCCTCTGAAGACACTTTGATAATGGGATCCAGACATCGTCAATAACTCCAGGATTCATGGAGCTATCAGAGCTGAGATCAGCCCCGGCTGCTGATCGGCCCTTCTTTTTTTTTTTCGCTACACAAACACACACGGAGACGTTTGATTTACACAGCATGGTTGTGTTGTGTGGGTTTTAAATCAGCTTTGTGCGTAACAGTTTTAGGAATAAAAAATACGAAATGTGGGGAGCAAATGGATGTTGTGATTGTAAAACATATTTTTTTAATTATTGACCAGACGTTTTATATTTGTGAAATGACTTTCCAGCATTGTCTTGTATATAACAGAGATTTGGGGGTATGGTACATTAATAAGAATATAAAGTATTGTAAGATCCCGTTTTGTGTAACTTGTGGTTGAAATAAATGTAAAAGTCCCATTTATTATTCATATTATTATTAGTTATGACATATTCATATATACAGGAGTGTTCTCTGTAAGTTTTGTGATCCCTATAACATTGACGTCATCAGTGTCTTGCCATAAAAAAATCTGTGTTCTGCCTTTTGTCATGTTCAGTCAAATTAAAGACTGCAATGTAGCCACTGGCAGGGCTTGTTGCAATAACGGCGTGAACAAAATCAGACTTACACAACTTCCTGAATTACCAGGGCGCACAGCAATCCACTTAATTCAACCGCAATTTCTGCCATCCAATTAAATCAAAGCGGATGCTGTGGGTGGAGAGGCATCGCCACGGCAATATGTGTGCCGCAATTCTCTGGGAAATAATGTGCGATAGCGGCTTCATCAGGAATCTGGGCAATTTAAATAAATAAATCACATTTCAGGAGCTGATTCCCCCTGAGAGCGCAGTTTGTGTCACTCGAAATGCAAAAGTAGAAGGTTGTGGGGTTGTGTTTGATTCAGTGAAACAACTAAGAAGCAAAAGATTAACAGATCAGTTACACTTCCATTCCATGTTTACCAGAAACGCCCAAAGGGAGATCAACTCAGATCAGTGAGCAGTGTTTCAGAAGAAAACGTTTTCCGAGTTCCACTTTGAAAATGCAATCATTACGGACAAATGGACGTAGTGATAACTTCCCTTCATAACAATCCAAAGATCTTTTAAAGCAAAAAGAAACTAAATATATATATATATATATATACATAAATATTGGGTCAACTGAAGAAAGTGGTTTTCTTGGTAAGGTATCATTTTATTTAATTATTTTAAGATATAATTAGAGAATGATCAAAATGAAGTTATGAGAGTAAAAAAGCACTTTCTGGACAAATTTCATCAACTTTTATTTTTCCATTATAAAAATGTGCCAGAGAGGATTTTTTTTTTTCTGGACCACAGAGTGTTTTAGAATAACAAATATTTACTATGTTCATCCATTTTTGTTGAGTTAAACAGAAATATTTCGGCATTGACAGAATACAGTTGAAAAAACTGAAGAAAAAATTGATTACGCTGTCTGGTCTGGATGCCAAAAAATATATATATACATATAATGTGAATTTCAAACTATCTGAAATGGATTCTGGGTCAGTGGGTCCGTGACTCTTTCCAGGAGATGTTGGAGATTTTTTTGTGTTAAACACAAACAAAAAAAAAAAGGTATGGCAAATCATCAAGATTTCCACAGTCTAATCAGTTCATTGCGCTTTTAAACTTATTCTCATTGAATCCCCACACAGATGAGATAAGGCCAGGACACAACCATTTTTAGTTTTCGTTATTTTCACACTAAACATAACGAAGACACACTCTGTGTTTGTCCTAAATCCAGAAAGGTGCGGGGTGGATCATCGGTCACACAGCTTGTTACATGGAGCTCCGTTTACGGAGAGGAGACTCCCAGCGGAGCCGTGGAGCCAAAATAACGACCCTAACCTGGAACAGCCATCGGGGGAGGGAGGGACACGCATCACACACAAACACACAACCTGAGGTAGAGTTGTCAAACTAAAGGTCATTACTCTGACTCCATTATGAGAGGAAGAGCGTAGGGTAGATTTCTTTTTTTGTCATCACTTCCTGCTTCATTATGTATTGTGGGCAAATAATAAAAGTGAAATAATCCCCTAGTAAACCTAAAAAAATCACACAAAATGCGTCATCTTCTGATCCAATATTATATCAACAACCACCCCTGGTGCTTCGGGTAAAGAAAATCAAGCCCGTGATCTAATGGATAAAACATTTCAGGATTTTCGTTGACAGGTGTCGAACCCCTTTCATGTCACATCCTCTGATAACAGCCGACGCCCCCTCTGATGTCATATCCTGTCTTTCATCCTTTCACACAGCTGTGACAAAAAACTCCTCCACAAAACAACTCTCATCTCCTTTCATCTCCCACCATCTATTCACGCTAATGATAAACCTTTTCAAAAATGAGATTTTTTTTTAAACTGTGATTTCAGTGTGTTGGTCTGTATCTCAACAGGTGGATTTCATTTGAGAAAAAAACACCATCTGTGTCTCCAACCTAATCTGGTCTATTTTAGGTCTAAATCGTTTTTGGTACCAGGTGTGTGCGTGTGTGTGTGTGTGTGTGTGCTTGCGTGTGTGCGTGTGCGAGACGGCAGGTTGCACCCCGAGGTGAAGATCTCCCTGGAGGCTTTGGGGAGGGGGGCAGCTGTCTTTCATCGCCCAGCTGGAAAAATCTTAGCTCCCACAGCTCCTCGTCATATTAAACCAAAAGATCAGAAGGCTACCAGGAGTGCAGGGGGCGAGCGAGGGCGAGAGAGAGAGAGAGAAAGAGAGAAAAGGGACGATGGGAGAAGGGTCAATATAGAATAGAGTTTTTGACTGTTCGCTATGTTAATAGTTTCCCAACGTCGTAGAGACCTGCGGATGGTCCCGTTTGATGCGGAAAGGCCAACTTCCAGGTCTCTAGGACCTCCCTATCAAAAGTTATTCTCAGAAAACATCATGACAGTTTGAGAAGTGTTTGCTATTTCACCAACATCCTGTCGTCGTAGAGACACCCCTGCCCTAACCCAGTCCCCTAACGCGCACATGGTACCGTTTGATGTAAAGGTCAATATAGTGTGCACGCTAACACACTGTACTGGTCATTCGCTCTCTGTCGGCACTGATCCTGCTGCCGTGACAACGGTGGTGATGGTTCACTTTCATCTGTCCTATTAGAGTGAAGACACGCACGCAGGCACGCACGCACACACACACACACAGTCTGGGGTGATTTATGAGTGTGCAGCTCAGGTTTGCATGATTTATCCTTTTAAAGCTTCACTGTTCACCTGAGGGACTCACACTGCACACAGGCTTGTTAGGTATGAAAAGTGTGTGTGTGTGTGTGTGTGTGTGTGTGTGTGTGTGTGTGTGTGTGCGTGTGCGTGTGCGTGCGAGTGCGTGCGCGTGTGTAACATGGTCATGAGATTTGTTTTGGTGCATATGCGTATGTGTGCTCATTCATTTTGGTGTAGGTACACGGAAATGCAGTGTGTGCATACCAAACGTGTGTGTTTCTGTGTGCGATTGTGTGTGTGTGTGTGTGTGTGTATGTGTTAATGAACTCCTGTGGTGTGTTTGAGTGCATGTACCTGTGCATGCCTGAGAATGGGATGTTCATTTGTCTGTGTGACATATACAAGTTTTATCAAACCAGCAGCCTAGTGTCTTGGTTTCCCATTAGGTGTGTTTGTGTGTGTCTGTGGGTGTGTGATTGTGAACGCACACATGCCGACGCCAGCATTAGCATTCCTGCACAGAAACGGGGTTGTGTAGTTGGTGCGCTCAGACTCGCCTTCATACGTCTGTGTAACAACATCCCCAGTGAGTTGTGCGAAGCCTCCATCCCACCATGAAAGATAACTGGGTCCCTCAGCAGTCTAATGGCTGAGGACACACAGCAGCATCACAGACACACACACACACACCAACTGAGCGCACACTGAAACGACTTCACTGCAACAACACAGTGCAGTCTGAACCCCGCAAGTCATCATCATTAAATGCAACATAAAAATCACTTAATCTTTTAACCCACTTTAATCAGGAATGAAACAGAAAGGTGCTGATTTTTTTTTAATACTCTTTATAGCCATTAAAGTTATTCTTTATTCCAACTGCTGCTGTAAAAAAAAATGTTTAATTAAAAAGGATGAATCTCTCTTCAAAAACCAGTGGATTTGCACATTTTTAATGTTTCCCCACTCGCCACCATGTTTTCAGTTGGTCACAAATGAATTTATCATCGTAAGTCATTTACTTCTATTAAAAACATTTCTGTAAAGCACTAATGTTTTAAAACTTATTATGTAAAGTGTAACTTTATATTTATAAAACAACCACTTTCCATGCAGTGATCATTCACTAATCAGCTCATTTCTGGACCAGAGAGGTTTTCACTGGACTGTGACAAACACACTGTGGTAATGTTCGAGATCCAAACACACAATGGCCCCCGCAAACATCACTAAACAAATACACAACAAACACACTTACTGGAAAGAGATTGAACACAACAAATACCAGCACGCACACCTAACATTGAAACTCTCAAGCTGGGGTGTACAGGTTGTGTGTGAGTGTGTGAGAGTGTGTGTGAGTGTGTGTGAGTGTGTGTGGGTGTGAGGGTGTGTGTGGACGTGTGTGCGCACGTGCGCATGTTGAAGGCAGCTCAGCGGCTTCTGTTTTTTCCTCTTAATTGCTTGATTTGCAACTAAGGCTATGACAGTCTGAATTTTTGACACATGCTCACACATTTTCATAAACGCACACACGGACACACACGGACACACACACATGTACCACAGACCCACTGATGTAAAGTAATCGGAAACACACACACACACACACACTCACAGTCTCTCGTGCATTTGCCAATTCAGAGATGCCGCTCAGGGCTTACGGTCACAACACACACAAAGGCCTCTCCAAATCCAGCCGCTCCTCATTAATGCACACTCGGTTGACAGGTCGCTGTTGCCATGGTGACGGCCTACCTGTTGCCAAGGGGGGGGTTGGGAGTTTAGGGGGCTTGTAAACGCAGCTGAAAACTATCTCAGTTTCATTTGAGCTGCATTGCAGTGTGTGCAGTGCGAGCGTGTGTGCACGCACGCACGCACACACGCACACACACACACACACAATGACCCACTCAGGAGGGAAGAATACTTTCCTTCAGTTCAATGCGATCCAGTTCAGTTTAAAGAGAGAAGCCATTTTGTCCTCACGGGGGGGGGGGGGGGGGGGGGGGATCTGCATCATTAGGTGATGCTCAGAGTTCATTCTTCTCCTCATCGCTGTCGCCTCCGACTCCTGAAACCAACTCGAGGAAATTGCTTTGCTTAGTTCCTCAGTCCGAGCTGCTAATTAAATCACTGCATTCTTTTCTATTCTTGTTGGGACATTCCTCACTCCTCTTACCATTCTATGTTTTATGGTGCATGGGGGAGAACGGCTGTGAAGACTCGCGTCAAGAACCCACTGCTAATATGTCTTCAACTGCAATCTACAATGTGTACTTAGTCTTCAGTCCCCCCCCCCCAAAAAAAAAAAAAGGCCTCGTATTATTTTTGGATGATTCTGTTTTTTCATCTGATTTATGAATCCTAGGAACAAGGCATTCTTTTCTCCCCTCCATGCAGAGTGAGTTGCAAAATCCCTGTGTTGCTCAAATCCATGTGACACAAAACAGCGCCAGCATAAAAAAAAAAAAAAATATCCTACGCACAACACAGGCCAACAACAACCATTCCAAGAGTGTCACTGATAAGAATAAAGTATGATCACGCAACATTGGTTCACATGCAAACACACGTTAACCGAACAAGTACAACACAACATGGCAAATACTCAACAAAGTGCGCACGCGTGCACACACACACACACACACACCGAGGACAGAGTGGCTGACGTAGCTGTTACGAGTCATATCGAGGGCCAACAGCTGAATGATAAGATGGTGTGGGACATGCACGACTGTCTACGTGTGTGGGTGTGTGTGTGTCCACCACTTGACCTCCTCCCCACTAAAATAAAAAAAAAAACCTGATACGAGACAGATGGGGGGGACTGTGTCGCATCATGTATGTTTATTCTGTGTCTGCACGATAAAAAATAAATAGGATAATAAATTTGGTCTGTTCAAGAAAAAGAACTGGAGAATGTCTGACATCACTATGAATCACGTGTGCTAATGATAATGATAAATAATAATATAATAAAAAGCTATATGTTGGTCCTGGCTCCTTTTTTCTCTTTTCTACATCACGCACGCACGCACGCACGCACGCACGCACGCACGCACGCACGCACGCACGCACGCACGCACGCACGCACGCACGCACGCACGCACACACACACGAGACACATTTCTCAGCCTGTGTGAGTTTGTCTCTTAATCCAAATATGGACACCGATTCCTTACCACAACACCATCAGCCAATAAGATAATAATAATAAAAAAAAAAAGATGACTGACGACCCTGAGCTTCATATTTATTCAACCTTTAAAATAAATAAATAACCCATCTAACTTGGTCATATAACCTCTGCTGTAGCTAAATACAGAATAAAAAACATAAATGTGGTTGAGGATATGTTTAAGGATATTTTATGATTATATAAAACAAAATCCAAATAAAAAGATAACTTTACTTTATGCGAGCACGATGGGCAGAAACCCCCCCCCCCCCCACAATCCCCCCCCAATCTGGCAACATGACGCACATCCACTTAAATGGGACCATATGTCTTTTATGTTATTTCGTATATCAACAGTGTGTTATTTCTCCTGGTCATTGGAGGATTTATGATTCCTCACTCTTTAACCTCTTTGTTGAGGGAGTGATAGAACTGGGATCTTGGCCACTCGTTGTTTTTTTTTTTTTCCTTTTACTTTTTGTTAATGGATAAAGTGAGAACATGACAGGGCTTTAAATCTGTGGATAGCTGAAGGTAAAAGGTGATCACTTCGTCTCGGGGGGGAGAACAAAATACGAGAGACAGATAAAAAGTGCGTGTCGGGTTTCGTAAAACAACGTCGTCAACGTGACAGAAAAGGTTTTTATCTTTCACGCTAGAAAATGTGTAATTTTTTTACTTTACTTTTACTTATTTTTTTGTTTAAGGTCTAAAAGGTTTTAGCCAAAATAAAAGTTTGTTTTGACTATCAAAGTCTAGAGTTCTCAGAGACGTCATCGTAGCTAAGTTCAGTTATAAAATGTGTTTCTTATGTGTGAAAATCGCACCTTTTTATACACAACAGTCATTGTGCTTGTTTAAACAAACAAACGAATCATTTCTGATTTGTGTCGCCGTGTCGCGAGGGTGTACATGTTCTCACCTGTTCCTGTCTCTCCAGCCAGCGGTCCACCATGGGATGATTGGCGCTGAGCGACGAGCGCGCCGTCTCCCTCTGAAACTCCCTCTGATTGGCCCACGTGCCTGCGTCCCGCGGCAGACTGCGATACGTGTCCATACTTTTACCCTGCACACACGCACACAGAGCTCACACACATTTTCCTTGGACTAATAAAATAAACGGATTTATTTAGAGTAAGCTATTCTGAAACGAGAAAATGCTTGGTGGACTTTAAGTGAACATTTCTTTCAGCTGACTTATTATATAAATAAATATAATTATATGCATATATAAATGAATATTATTCCCAAAATGGAATGATCCTGGTATGTGTGTGCGTCAGGATGCGTGTTGCCTACCTTCCTCTCCAGGCTGTTGGTGTCGGAGGAGTGACGAACTTTCAGGAAGCCGGCGGTGGTGGACCAGCGGGTCGGGTTCTTCCTGGACGGCGGCTCCTCGGGTTGGACGCGCGCCTCGCCGCCGCCGCTGATGAACGGGCCGTTGGCGGTGAGCAGGGCGGGGTCACTGCTGCGCCGCACGTGGAGCGGCATATCTAAGATGGGGAAACGGAGGAAGAGGCGTTAAATCTGACTGTCCGTATAGTTTTTATTTTAATATCGCTGTAGCTGATAAGACACGCGACAAATATTTAATATCACGTTTAGGGATGATCGACGTGAATATGCTCAAACTAATTTTGTTCCCTTACACACGGCGAGGTAATAAAAGCGGTTAATCATTGAGATTCCATCGTCGATGTAGATTAATCACATTTATCACAGAAAGTCTAATCAGCCAATAAACTGTCAGCCAGCAGCGGACGGCGAGGGAGAAACTCCAGGGTCAGTTCCATTAAAAAGTCTTCACTCGGCTTTAAGAGTCGCACTGCGTGGGAAGTGGGACGCGACCCAACTAATGATTCCACCGCGGCTTGCGTCTCCCACTAGACAATCCAAGAGGGACGGAGTGTCAACACAACTTGTTTGGACATGGGAGCGTCTTCGGATAACAACGCCAAGTGTCATGTTCCCATGTTCTCTTCCAGGAGTGTCCAGATTTTATTTTTGGATGGCTGCGTGCGTGTGTGTGTGTGTGTGTGTGTGTGTGTTCGTACAGGAAATACTGTTAGTTTGTGTGTATCTTGAGTCAACAGTTTCTTGAATTTGTGTGTATTGCGAGACTTAAGTCCATGTCAAGATTTGTTTGTGCGGAAGTTGGTATGTTTTGTGTAAATGATGTCAGTATTGTTTTTAAAGTGCATACAAACAAGTTGATGTTTGCGTGTTTGGAAATGTCTGAGCCAAAGGCCAAGATATTTGTTGAGGATCTGGAAGTGTGTGTGTGTGTGTGTGTGTGTGTGTGTGTGTGTGTGTGTGCGCGTGTGTGACCGATATTGTTGGGTCATTCAGAGCGTGGGACAATTTATTTTTCTATGGAAGCATACAGTAAAAACAGTGGGAGTGTGATTCTATATATTTACGTACAATAGGTGCTGGCTGCTATATTTAAAATCACATTAAATATACATCATATAAAAAAAATACATTATGAATACCTGGCAATGAGATAGCAGCATTGATTAGAGTGAATTCGTTATCATTGAAAGATTTTATTTTTTGTTTCTTTGAAGGAAAGTAGCTTTTCAAACTGGCACCTAATAAAAAAGGTATTTTCTTTCTAAAATCTCTTTTTTAATAACAGTGTCATTTAATCGCTATTTTCTAATCTGCAGAGTTGAACGAGTCCAATAAACTAACATCAGTCCATTTGGGAGTGTCAGTGGAGCCTCTCTGTCTAATCGGCCTAATCACTCTTTTGAGTTTCATGAGCCTGACAAGAAAACTGTCAAAGACTCCAACACTTTTCACCTGGTCCAACATGAAGCAGTGATTAAAAGCAATTCTCATTAGGTAAAACAAAGCAAAAAAAAATCCAATTTCTTTATCTTCCACATCAGACATTTCTCTTAAAACCCATTAAAGTCCATCTGATGAGATTCAGTGTCGTCCAATAAAGCAGGGTGAGAATTTCTCATGGAGACGGTTAAATTGGACGTCAGTGGCAGGTGCGATTATGCCTGAGATTTTTCTTTCAGTTTCTCATAAATAAATTCACATTCAGCATCTCGTCCAGAAATCCAATTAGAACCGGAGTGACCTCCCTCCGCTCGGTGTGCGAGGCCGAGAGGGAGACGATGGTGGTGGCTCTGCCAATCAAAACCATGCCAAGCCAAGCCATACTCCAAATACTTTCGAGAAGTATGTTTAGAAATAATTAAAGAGCCCAAAAGAAGTTTTGGAGACCAATACCGAAAGTTACTATAATAAATAATGAATCTAAACGTCTGTATTGAGTGCAGTTGGTGCATGTGGCGTTTAGATGACTTTGTTGACACGAGGAAAAAGCTAAACATGAAAATCAATCCAAATTGTAAAATGTTCAAAGTAAAATGGCAAATTAACTAACTAAATTTGCTTTAACAAACATATTAATCAAACCCATATTATTATATATATTTTTTTTTTAACCAGCCTGTGCCCTTAAGCCACAGGACCACTCGGAAAAAAATAAAAAAAAGGATGATAATTGATTTTTAATTGAAATCACTTCGTTTTAGGTGCTTTGAGTAATACATATCCAGAGAATGCAAGTGGGCATTGAAATTGGGAATAGGAGCCCCCATGTGTGTGTGTGTGTTCAAGTTTGTTTGTGTGATTCAGACAGGACCAATCACAAACAACAGTCCGTTTCCAACCTCACTGTAATTGCAGTCAGAAGTGACTTGGAAGTGGACGGCCTCAGCATCACGTTTGATTTAAGAGATGACTAAAAAGGACCAATTAGTCACATGAGTCGCTCTGGCCAGAGATCAAACGGTTATCTGTGCCAGGGGGAAAAAAAAGAAAAAAAAAAGGGGGCCTCCTGTCCAATTAGGAGAATTTATGGGCAGGGCCACGGTGAGGTCATTTGTTGGGTTTTCTGTACAGGGCTGCAGATGTTGACATTTGACGCCAATGAAGTGAAGAGGGAAAATAAGGACTCAATTATTAATCCGTTTTGTGTCGTTTGTGGACTCACTGGTGCGCAGGGCGGAGGGCGTGACCTCGATCTCGCTGGCCGCCTGGTACGGCTGGAAGGCCGACGCCCCGCTGCCCGAGCTGAGGTCCGCGGCGAACAGGTCGGGGCTCTGCGTCCCCGTGGAGCTGGCACTGGTCCCGTCACCGCCATGATGAGGCTCCTGTTCATCATACACCGCGATGAGCTGCGGGAGGAGGGAGCACAAGAGATGGGAAGTTAAAAAATTTAATAAAAAGAGCTTTCTTTTATTTTACTTTCATTTCACAGGGAAGTAGATTCAATTATTTTCTTTGTACAGGACAAAAAAAAAAGCTTTAAAAAAAAGCAAAAACAATGGAGAGTTACACTTGAACTCTTTAGAATAATGACATAGAATGAAAACCGCAAAAAGAGGAAGAAAATCAGGAATAGATGAAGATAAAAAAAAGGGTTAACAATAAATAATAATACATAAGGTTTATTCAAAAAGTTATTTTGATTATACACAGCAAATTAAATGTCCCCTTCTACCAACATACGCAGTTTTCGATAAAAGCAGTAAATACAAAAACGACATACTAAACATATCATCAAACACGCAGGACAACAGACATAAAATAAAATATAATAATAATATATAGACATAAAATGGTGTAAGAATACAAAAGGAGGAGATCTACAACACGTGGCTGTGTAGGACCACACATATAGAGCAAAAACAATATGGTGAGGTGATTTAGACCCTTCTCCACTTTATGCTCTAACCCTGCGGTGCTCATTGCGTCCAATCATATCTTCCTCGTTCCAACGTTGAAAGCCTCTGATTAGTTTTACCTTCTGCCCACTCCCGTTATTCGATTAAAAAGAGGAGATTCAAGCTGTGGCCCTGTGACTTTCCCCCGGGGCCGGAGTGCGTGTTCAGCTGGGTCCACTCATCCCAGGAGAAGATGAAGAAACCATCCCACGTTTTACCAATTCAGAGGCTTTGATCGGGTCATATAAAATTAAAATACTCATTCTTGGAGTAATATTACTGAAGAGTGGGTTTAGCAATTGCATTGTTAGAATATTTTTTTAAAGCTGTCACCAAGCAGAAAGGGATTAGACACAAGATGCATGATGGGAATCGTAGGTTCCGGCGTTTCTCAGAATTGGCCATGTAAGTAAAACTAGGGCTAATAAGACAAAAAGGGAATCCCAAAAATAAATGTTAGGATCCAATCCCTAATCTTGAAGGATTTGTTTATTAAAAAATAAATAAATTATTTAAAAAATAATGTACAATGTTTGTTGTCTGATCTACAATTACAAATTTAAGCTAAAAATCGAAATGTAGAAAGACAAGACCCATAAAAAGCTGCAACAGATCCAATAACACACACGAACACAAAAGCGATGCACACAAAGTTAAGACAGAGCAGACACACAATCCATTTAAACGCACACAAACACACACAAACCATTCAAATCGAACTATATCCGTTTTCCAGCACATTAATCCTTCGTTTCAGCAGCATTTAGTCTGAGAGCCATGTAGTTTTATAGCACAGTAGACGGGCTCCCTGGTGAGACTCACGCACGCACGCACGGACGGACGGACGCACGGACGCACGCACGGACGCACGCACGCACGCACACACGCACACACGCACACACGCACACACGCACACACGCACACACGCACACACGCACACACGCACACACCCCAATAATCATTTTCCCTATTCTATTACAAAACTGTGCTCACCTCCATAAGGGTCAAAGGGCAAGAGGGGAGGGGTGTGTGTGTGCGCGCGTGTTTTCGTGTGTGTTTAAGTGAGACACAGAGGAGAAGGCAGTGAGGTAGATTGTGTGTGTCTGGCTGAGATTGTGTCTACACAACGCTTCCTGTGCGCGACGGTCAGAGCCTCTTCCCTCATTAAAGCTTGGCCAAGCCAGAGGAGTCGAGTCAGCACCGGCCCCCCGCCTTAATCCCCCCTCCTCTCCCCAAGGACACCAACGAAGAAGAAACCCCCCCCCCAACCCGAAGTGCTTTCACAGCACAGGCGGCTGTTGTTACACAACATGGAAATAAGTTCAGCTGGATTGAGCAAGTGACTTTACTCAATTGTAGAAACCATCATCAACATTTCCAAGAATAGGCCTGATATCTAAAATTACACATTTTTTGTGTGCATGGCAAAAACAGAAATGACAATAACTGTTTTAGTCATGCATTTTCTTTGTTCTTTTTTTATATCGGTGTCAAAGAAACTGTATTTTGGCCGCGGGCTCTCGTTATTGTCGGATGATTTGTTGAGCCAATTGTTGTATGCGCGAGCTCGGAAACAGCCTCGAGTCAGAGCTAAAGAGCTTGTCGACAAGCACGACCCCGACCCTGTGCTGCCACCCACCATCACACGCACACACACACACACACAAACATAGAAGAAAGGGTGACATCCAATCAGCAGGCTCGGTTTTCCTTAGAGAACACAAAGATGGATGCAGCAACAAATAGGTGTTGATAGGTCTGAGAAACTCAACACTCCTGTTTATGACTTCCATCTTCTACAGTTTATAAAGAGGGCTATTCCAATTTAAATAGATTTCTTTTTTTTATTTTTCATAAATCAGTATTTAGCTTTTGGGACTTCATAGCCAATGGGATTGCGGTATGTGTCGGTCAATTATTTTGTGTAAAACACAATCAGACGAATGTGTTACTTATTTTAGCCAGTTTACACACATGCACCGAGAGAGAGATAGATAAAGAGAGAGAGAGACAGAGAGAGAGCGCGAAAGAGAACAATAATTGAAAAGCAAATTACAATGGAAAGTGTGAGTCACTCACAGGTCATAAATCATCACCGTCATAACTCTGGATAGAAAGATAGGCTGGCAGATGTGTGCGCTTGTGTGCGAGTGCGTGCGTGTGTTTGATTTTTTGGGCAACCCCGGAGCTTCCAGCGTTTTGTCGTCCAAAAATGGAACCTGTCCACCGAATCCAAAATATAAATCCCTGCACTCGTTCCGCCCATCCATCCATCGACTGGCCGAGCCTTTGATTTATGCCCCAGTCGCAGAAAATAACGTCAAGTCATTACAATTTCAGCCAGATCTACAGTGCATCAATAGGCCGTCCGGCACATTGTGCACTGTTTGTGTTCCCCCATGTGATTTATGGAAACTCAACTTTATGCGATCAATAAAAGTAGACGCACACAAAATGGAAAAAAAAGGCAGGGGAGAAAATGTGGGATCTTTGATGGCGATACTCTGAATTAACAGAGGGGGTGGAGCCAAAAAAAAATGGAAGAATATAAAAGAATTAATGATTTTTTCTTTGTAAATTCTCTAATTGACGATTTCGATTATAAATCCTCTAACATAGTTAAAGGGCCCTGTCAGAAACTTGATTCATTAAAACTGCAATTCGGATTTTAGTCTAAAAAAAAAAAAAAAAGTCTCATTCTGTTTTTAGTTCACTGGTTCTGAGAATATGAAAAACCAGGAGCTTAATTACTGCTTTTTGCCTTTAACTTAATATTGGACATTTTCCATTAGTCAAGTTTGTAATTGCATTTTTCAAAATCATAGTTTATAATAACGAATGTCTTTGTGTGGCGCCTCGGGCTGGATCGAGAACCACTGAGCTACAAAAAATGACTTTACTTGATGGTAGTTCGAGAGGAATCTGCCAGACAGTAAATGCTTTTGAGTTTAGTTTAGTTAAAAAAGGAATAAAAAAGGAATCTCAACAGTCCGTTATTGTACCATCTAATCCCACGCCAGCTCTTTCGTGACTGTTTCCGAGGTTATTGCTTGTTTTTTTTCCCCAACTAAAGACAGCTAATATATATATGTATAAATATATATATATATATAAATATATATAAATATATACATATACATATATATATATGTGTGTATATATATATGCTACAAAAATTGACTTTACTTGATGGTAGTTCGAGAGGAATCTGCCAGACAGTGAATGCTTTTGAGTTTAGTTTAGTTAAAAAAGGAATAAAAAAGGTTATTGTACCATCTAATCCCACGCCAGCTCTTTCGTGACTGTTTCCGAGGTTATTGCTTGTTTTTTTTCCCCAACTAAAGACAGCTAATATATATATGTATAAATATATATATATATATAAATATATATAAATATATACATATACATATATATATATGTGTGTATATATATATATATCTCATTTCCATTGCTGACACTCCATATTGGACTCAAAAAAAAAACACTGCTGCACAAACGACAAACAAAGGTAACACTATCTGGGAAACCAAAGTCCAGCAGACCAGGCTTACACTAAGCCGCGGTCCGGCCAAAGCTGTCAGCAAAAAAAAATAAATAAAAACCACTTCACTTTTTTCGCCTACACAGCGGCATCATCCGAAACATGTTGTCCCAACTCTCCTCTCAGGAAAGTGCAGTCTCGGGAATTTTGTTTTTTACTCGGTTAGAGGAAGGGTGGAGAAAAAGTGCAAAGTTTCATTAGGGCCATTTCTTTTTTTCAAAGCCACGTCCACCCTCGAGGGGTCAGAACCCCGCGCCGCTCATGTGAAGAGTTTACTGTCAAAACTTCCAAAAATAAAACCATTTATTTCATTTTTTTTTTAAGATGGTAACTCTGGTTTCACATAGGCAAGTTTCCTTATGGCTTAAAATTATGTAATAAAAGAATAAGAAAATGGTCTTGCATAATTCCTTTGAGAATATCGTCCAATTTGCACATTTAAAAAAAATTCCAGGAAGGGAATGTTCTTGTTCTGATTTGCACCGGGAGTCAAAGAGACATCGGGGGAATGCGACTCCTGACGGGTTCGTTAGGTAGAGCAGGAAATCGGCTGTTTGTAAGGTCTCCCAACACCAAGGTGCGTAGTTTGAGTTACACTTTGGTTTCCTCTCCAGGAGTCCATGCGATTAATCAAGGTCACGCAGAAAGAGGAGAAGGAGGAGAGAGAGAGGAGAAGTGCTCCCTCCTCTTTTTTATAGACTCACAAACTGAAGGTGTTGAAAGGAAAGAGCTAAAAAAAAAAAAAACTTTGATTTATTAGAAATGTTATCACGTTCATAAATAATGGAATAGTAAAGGAACATCCACATTAAATACACACATATTTGAGATGGCGGTGTACTTCTAACTTTGTGGGAACCCTTCTGTGAATCTCCACTTCTAGTTTCAACATGTCAGTGATCAGTGAGGTTGCCGTGGGAGAAGCTGACCTCACACCAGGAACATTAGATGTTAAAATCAAACAATCGACAATCAAAAATCAAAAATCATCATCAATGTTTGGGTGGAACAAAGGACGGCGATGTCTGGGAACTACAGCAGAGCCGCCATTACAGAAGAAAAAACATTTCTGTCAGATTCAATCAAAGCCGACACTAGAGTCAACTTTGGTTTTGGGCCCATTTAGCCTCATCCTGTCAAATTTCCACACTCCGCTACACATTGAAATATAACAACGGCGCATTTAGTGGAGCCACGTTACGTTATTTTGTCACTCTTTTTTTTTTTTTGTTTCCCCCACTCCCAGTCAACACAAATCACAATCACTGTGATCCACTCATACCGTCATATCTGCAAGTTACAGAAAGTTTTTTAGTTTTCTTTTATATATATATATATATAGAGAGAGAGAGAGAGAGAGAGAGTATATATTTGAATTATGTTTAAAACTATTTTGACAACCAAAAAAGAAAAAGAAACTTTTTAACTGGAGCAAAAGACATGTCACAAAATGGAAAAAAAAAATGTGAAATCTGCGAAAACGAGTCTTTTTGGAAAAGTGGGTTGTGGGGCGTTGGACGAGTGACAGATGAGGCTAAGATTTGCTGAGGCTGGGAGATGAGTAGAGCAACTGCAAACTCCCAGAGAGGCCCAACACGGCGTGACTACACACAAAGACACACGCGCACACGCGCGCGCGCACGCACGACCTCCAAACATTCCACCTTCGCTCTCTCCTTCTGTCCCTCAAACGACAACGTGTCCCAAACACAAAAACTCAACCACCTTATCCAAGCAAACAGGAGATTTTTGATTGCGATGCAAAACCGAGTGGAGGACAATCCCCGGCCCACTCAGCATAATGACCCGCTATCCATTTCACTTAAATCCACGCAATAGAAAAACATGTGGGGGCAGGGGGAGGGGTTCTACTGAACTTTTGCCTGAGAGGACTTTCATGCCCGGGAAGAACACTTCCGATTTTTTTATACAAAGTGACTTTCATCATTGTTTGTTAAAGATAAAATGAAATATATCAAGTTAAACTAATCCAAAATGTTTGTTTTTTTTAATTTTTAAAAGGTGAAACTATTTGGGTAGTCAACAAAAGCGCATGCAGAAAACCAACTACTTTCTATTCCTATTTGAATCGTTTATCAGGTACAATCTGTTTCTATCCAGGCCAAACATGTATTGAGATTTAGACTATTTTATTTTCTTACAAGAAAAATCTGCCATGTCTGTTTGAGATAAAAAAGTATTTAAAGCAATTCAAACAGCTAAACCCCGAGCAATGTTGAAAAAATAAATACAAAAAAAAGTCTCTTCTCCTGGAACCAATTCTGTGTAAATCAGTGAGAGATTACCGGAGCGGCTCCCGTTGGGAATTTGGTTTAAGACTGAGGTCGAAACTAAAATTGAAATTTCCCATTTTTCAGTTTTCACCTCACCTTTCTGTTTGTTAAAGATAAAATGAAATATATCAAGTTAAACTAATCCAAAATGTTTGTTTTTTTACTTTTTAAAAGGTGAAATTATTTGGGTAGTCAACAAAAGCGCATGCAGAAAACCAACTACTTTCTATTCCTATTTGAATCGTTTATCAGGTACAATCTGTTTCTATCCTGGCCAAACATGTATTGAGATTTAGACTATTTTATTTTCTTACAAGAAAAATCTGCCATGTCTGTTTGAGATAAAAAAGTATTTAAAGCAATTCAAACAGCTAAACCCCGAGCAATGTTGAAAAAATAAATACAAAAAAAAGTCTCTTCTCCTGGAACCAATTCTGTGTAAATCAGTGAGAGATTACCGGAGCGGCTCCCGTTGGGAATTTGGTTTAAGACTGAGGTCGAAACTAAAATTGAAATTTCCCATTTTTCAGTTTTCACCTCACCTTTCACAGTCAAATTGGAAGAGCCATAGTTTCTCAAGTTAGCTCTATCATCATATATATATATATCAATAAAACACACACACCTCACACAGCTGAAGAGCACAACCGCAGAAAACTGACAGATGAGAGGGCAAGCCTCGAGACGACTGCAACATGTATCCAACAGAGACCCAGACGCACAAATACACACAGACACACACCAATCCACCCACACCCACACCCACACCCACACACTGAGAGAAAGCATTTGCTCCTGATACACCATGAACCTGCCTGTGTCCGTTTCATTTCTCAATCATGATTAATATAGTGTTTTGATCCTGAATTACTATTTTATATTTATATGTTTTGCATCGTTTTTGCATTTTCTATCTATTGATGCACTCAACTTGTAGCTTTTTCTAAATTTGACATTGGTCCTATAAACCTTTGAAATCTGACGGTACCGACGCACTTTACGTCACGTATCGATCATCATGTATTGAGATAAGGAACAAATTGCTAAACAAATAGCTTCCAAACCAGGGGTGCGCGAGAGCGCGCGAGAGCGAGCGAGAGAGAGAGAGAGACAGAGAGGAAGTGAGCAGGGGTAAGCAGGGGTCGTTAACCATCTCCACTAATGAGCACCATACATCACATGCTATCAGTCCTCATCACACTGAGGGCTATATTTAGCCATTTAGCTACAATTACCTGCTTTCCATGAGACTAATCAACACTTCGCAGACTCCTATAAATGTGTGTGTGTGTGCGTGCGTGCGTGCGTGCGTGAGTGAGTGTGTGTGTGTGGTGGACGTGCATGTCGGTATATGTCTAATTAAGTAGAACAACCTGCGTATAAACATAAGGACTTAATAGCTTTTGGGAGGAAGCTACATCTCTCTCTTCTCACGTTCGGGCCTGAATCTCAAATCCTACCCACAATGCTTTGTGCTGTCATACTTCATTAACTTTCTCTCAACGTACCCTCTGCTCTTGTTATTTCACTCCTAACAGGTTTTGACGCACACAGCCATGGGTCATAGAGCAGGATTATTTCCCACAGGACGTTATTAAATAATATAATGTTGTTTTAATATATATATATAAAAATAGAGATTTGAGAGTGGGGAAAATGAACCATAACACGGGGTGTTTAGCTCCTGGCTCGGCCCTGGTAAACCTGCACGGAGCCCTTAGGGTGATGAGGAGGATTTAAAGACCCTCACAGGCGTTTGTGCCTGGATTAGAAACCTCAAGACGTCGAGACCGACCCACATACGCCACTGCCACTCTGCAGCCGGGGCCGAGGGTCCGGTAAGCCCGGCTGTAATTGAGGGGACAAGGGGAGTCAGGCTCAGGAGTGACAGCGGATTAATGAGAAATTAGAGAGGTGTGCTGATGCTTTCAGAAAAAAAATCTCAACTCCAGTTGGTGGTAATTACATCTCATGAGGTTTCATTACGCTGGCTACTTATTTGGGATTAGGAAATATTATGAGTGGAAAAAAAAAAAAAAAGAGAGGAGAGGATAAACTTTGCTGGGATTAACACCCATTGAGACCCACCTTAATCTCTATATATGAATTCGACATTCTTCCAGTCTTAAAGGGATTTTGTCTAAAATTCAGGGAAAAAAAAGAAATTCAGTCTCCATCTCATCTTGGGACAGTTTCAGTTCAAACACTCCTCTTAACACTTTCCGTACAACACTAAGTGGATCTGATTGTGTTAATGTGTGCGTATGGAAACACACCTTCAGAGACTTCAGAGAGAGAGAGAGAGAGAGAGAGAGACACTTTCTCAGCACTCAGATATTTCACATGAGATTAACAGACGTTCTACTAAATCTGCTGGATTTTACTAGAGCTGCAAGTTTAGGCTTTAATCCAGGCCAAGGTGGAGCCAGGCTTTCCACGCCTGAAGCTATCGTGCACGCACGCACGCACACAACACGCACACAACACGCACGCACGCACGCACGCACGCACGCACCCCCACACACAAAGACACACACACTGCAGTATCTGAGGCCTAACCTCTACAGACAAAGGCAGAAGTAAACTTACACAGTACCAAAAGTTCACTAACTTCAGTCTCGCACGCACGCACGCGCACCAACACACACCTCCCCCCCACACACACACACACACGATCCCATCATCAAATCCCCTTCCATCTCCCCACCTCCGGCCCCAGGAGAGGAGCCCCGGCCCTGGAATCTAATTAAAGGCTCTATAAGCAGAGCTCAGATGAAAGTGTCACATCAGAGAGGCTGCTGGGACAGAATGACACAGATCAATAACAGCCAAATCCTCATCTGCACCCCAGGGAGACCCCCGGGGACCGACCCGGGACAGCTTCAGCTCTGCAGGCGGGACGCTGGCTCTCAGGTTCACTGTCTGATTTAATCAGAGTCTGCACACATACAACTGAAGATTTGAACATACGGTATCTATTTATCTATATATATCTATATATATACACACACACACACACACACGCAGTGATTTATATTTGCAATCTGCTTCCATGTTTCCTGAAGGAGCATGAACACCAGACCACGGGACAAGGTTCCAACTCTGATCACTGAAATCTCAGATTTTCCTTCCCTTGTTGTTAAATAAGCTTTTGAATATGAAGCAAAGTGAATATGGAAAAGAAGGGTCCATTGGGCTCTGGAAGACTGACTGGTGAGGTGTGCATGCAAAGCTAAAATCCAACAAACAAAAACATCTCCTTCTTTCTTCACAGTGTTTAGATTTCTCTTGGAGTGTGTTTGGAGATGAAACCCTCCACTGATGGAGAGCTACGGGCTGTTTGGGAATATGCTTCTATTGGCCAATAATTCACTCAACACACTGTGGACTAATCTTCCTCTCCGGCTTCAAACCCAATTATGCAACACACAATGTTAAATCCCCACCAACAACAAATGTGCTGTTGTACAAGTTTCCTAAGAACCAAAAAAATAAAAACAATCTTCTGTTTCCATTCGCATCGTTAATTCCTCGTTTTTTCATTTGCAAGTAAGACCGTAAAACATCAAGCTCTCTATTGAAATGCAATCCTCCAAATAATTGCTTTTTTTTCCCCTCCCCCCGCACCATGGTTCCATTTCACATTTCATTTCTCGTTGCTTTTGTTAGCAGGGCTGACTTTTCCCATTTACTTTCTCTGAATGTGATCACAAAAGCAACCCGACGCCTGTATTTGAGCCCAGGCCTCGACGTCCATCTCGCTTTTGAAAATGCATCATTTAAAGCATGCCCGTGCAACAGATGGGCCACTTAATCCGACATTTTCTTCTTCTTCTTCCGAGAGAGGCCGCGCGTTGCCCATCAATTAGGGAAAATAAAGTACATTACCCCACACTCTGCAAAACATGGCTTATCCTAAGAGACATCAATACTCCGCCGGGTGCCGGGGGGAATAACAGAGTGGGGCCCGGGCTTGTTGTTGAAATAAGCACTTCTCTCTCTACTCTCGCACAGACAGCAGAAATCTGACAGCGATATATCTCCCACAATGCCCCATTGTCGGGGGCCAAACCGCGAGGGAAGAGAAACAGTAAAGCGCTCTCATTTGCGAGCGGGTGAACAAAAGGACCGTTTGTGACAACGACACGTTCCCGTCGCATTAAGGATGAGTGCGGAGCGTGTGATCCTGTCGCTCCTGACTTAGATCTTTGTTTGAGAAGATGCTTCATGGCATGATGGGGGGGAGAGAAAAAAAATACTTGAGGATTTAAAGGGATGGGAGTCATGAGGAGGGGCATTTTCATCCTTGATCCATCCAGGAGACAAAAAAGCCGTTAAAATCTGTTTATCTTTCATTCATACACAGGTCTGAACACACGCTCTTTTGTTTTAGAACCACAATTGGAAGAAGAAGAAGAAGAAGAAGAAGAATTCCAAGGATGCCGTTTCATCTCAACATCTGCATTATCTGCTACTTATCCTAAAGAATAAACATTTATATACATATATATTCTTTCCAGATGAGGCATGAAATGCCATAGTGCGCTGATAATACATTTGACGTTTGTTTTTTGTTTTTTTAAAGCTAATGTATCTCTGTTTCATAAATGTTTGGAAAAAAAGTGTAAAAAAAAAGTTTTTTTTTTTTACTATGTACTGTATGTATCTATATCTATACAGTGTTTGTTGTTTCAGCTGTTAAACTACTTTTGTCATTTCTGTCCTCCAATCAGCCAATAGACTGAATATATATACTTTAAATTGAAATGAACCAAATGACACAATAAGGAGAGAAACCACTGTGCCAAATGCATTATGATGTATATTTCATCATTTGAAACGTGTCTAGTCCCATCCCCACAATCTGCCGACGTTCAGCATCCTCCGGAGTCTTATCTTAACTCTCTGAAAAGCTCCAGCACTAAGTTCCCGTGGCGAGTAAAGACTCATAAGCTACCTCCCATTACAGCCATTATGAAATAATTGCATCATTTTCATCACCCCATATATATATTTTTTTTTTCTTTGGATCAAACCAGAAAAGATTTTTGTCTGGATCGAGATGAAAACTTTAACCTATTCCCTGTAGGACTGCATCAAAGGCCAAATTCTCATAATGGAAAGAGGCAATGGGAAAGGGAAGAGATGGACAGGGAGAGGGAGAGGGAGAGGGAGGGGGAGAGAGAGAGAGAGAGAGAGAGGGAGAGGGAGAGAGAGGCTTAATAAGTCTGCATAATTTACATTCTTCTGAGCCAATTACTGTGACCAGTAAAAAAAAAGGGTGAGATAAGGAGGACGAGAGAGAGACAAGAAACACGGTTGGACAGAGCAAAGGGAGGAGGTTAAGAGAAGGAGAGAGAGGTGTAAAGGAGGAGACGCACACGACGAACGTGATGAAATGGGAAGACGGGAAGAGTTTCGGTTTCTGGGTCAGATACTGGAATTGGAAGAATCAGGGTAGGATTAAAAGAAAATGTATTAAAAGGTATTAAAAGTGTGTGTAAAATAATTTGATAAATCAATTCTTGGAAATGTTGTTAAACCCAAATGTTTTTTTTTTGTTTTTTTTATAAATGTACTTATTTATTTATTATTAATTTTCCCTGTGACAGTGCTGGAAAATTTTCAGGGAATATATACAGTATGTATATCTATATAAAGTCCCTCAGGTTTACTCAGATATCCTCAGAGGTGTGCGAAACTGTTTGACCGGCCACGTTTCATAAAAAAAAACAAAAAAAACACCAGGTTTCCGTCAACGTCTCGTGCTCTATAAGACGACCTCAATTACAGACACATAAAAAAAAATAATCATAAATCCAGTCGAGGAAAATGTTTTCTTTCCGTTTCTAACTGGTTCTGATGGCAAGTTCAAAAAAAAAACCCTCAGAGGAAGAGGATCTGAGGAGACCAGTCAGCAGTTTCTGTGTCTGGTCCAACATGGCCTCCTTGGACTAGGTTTTCCTTTTCTCAAATAAACCTGAACAAATACACAAAGGGGTCGATGGCTGGAGTCAGGAGGGGTCTCTGTTTTAAATGTTTCCGGTTTAAACTCGATTTAGTAGTCTTAAGGCAATGGAGGTTTGTGTTGAGTGTGAGGATTTTTAAAGAATCTTTTGGAAACATAAAGGTGGATGAGAATGAGATGTAGGAACAAGCTAATTATGTTTGATTAGTTTTCAATTGAGATTTTTTTTTTTTTGACTCAAATTCCAATTCTAACATTTAATTCCATGTCTAATTCTTTTGCCATGTGCAGCCAGTTTTATCACCTTTAATAACCTACAGATATACATTCAACACTACTTATAATCAATATTAAGTTTAATAAAAGCTGAAGTTATAATAAAGCTGATAAAGCTGTATATAAATACCTCAGACCAGTGTCTCCTCTGAAACTGGACTGGACTACCTCCTGAAAGTTAGGGGATTTTGATGCATGTGTGTGTCTGTGTGTGTCTCTGTGTGCCTCTGTGTGTGTGTGTGTGTGTGTGTGTGTGTCCACTTCTGCTGTGTCACCGATTGCAGGGGTTATTTCTTAAAGCACTATCTCCCGGCCCGCCTTCCACCAAATCATCCCCACAGCAAATCTTATTGAGCCCAGAACTTCCTGCAGCTCACTGCACACTGCAACATTCACAGATTTCCACATTCCACAAAAATCCAAATATGCACATCTACACACATCTCCACCGTGGTAATAATCTTATATTTGCCTGATAAATGATGAACTTCCTTTATTACTAAAGAAAAAGACAGCAGTAAATAAGGCATTAGATTTTTTTCTAATTGTGCACGAGAGGCTGATGCATCTTTTACTCAAATGATATCAGAAACTAGAAAGATGTCAAATAATCCACTACAACTTTCCATCTATTGGCTTTTTTTCCCCTCACAGATTTATGCCAAAAAAAAAAAAAGTAACCTACACGTTCCATTTGTCTCCTTAGATGCTGAGATTGTCATATATTTGTGAGACGTGTGCGTTTGATAATGACTTTGGTTCATTCCCGGTGGGGTGGAGTTGTCGTCTCGGGGTTGTGTGTCTGTGTTTGCATCATGCTTGGAGTCAGACTCCATCAGTGTGTCTGTTATGACAGCTGAGCCGGTTAGTGTGTGCGTCTGTGAATGAATGAGTCTGTGTGTGTGTGTGTGTGTGTGTGTGTGTCTTTGCATCATCTTCATTAGTGTCTGTCTATGTTGTGGCAACTGGAAATCTTTAAAAAAATTAAATAAAAAAAAGAGCCCCAGCCACTTGTAATTAAAAAAAATTTATCCTTTCATCTAATTGAGCTGCTTTTAAAGGGCTTTCCTACACTCCTGGAGCCGATTGGCCCAACGGTGTAGAGCAGATAAGGAAAAAAAAAACAAACATTAAACCTGCTTTATACTTTTGCACAAAATAATTTATGTGGAAAAAATGCTTCCTGAGTTTTCCATCATCAAATAGCCAAATATCCAATAAACAACTCATGATAATAAGCATCATCATAAAAAAAAATAAAAAAACGTCATGAAGTGTAGATCATAAGATGAACTTCAATAAAAAAAAACTTTCAATTTCAATTGCTGATGCTGCAACATCGTGGGATGATGTATATATAAAAAAAAATAAAAAAAACTTTTAAGGCAATATCAAAATACACGCAATATAAATATATAATATAAAATAAATGCATGTAAACTTTGAAATGACGAAAAAATTTAACTCCTTCACCTTACACGCACGCACGCACCCTCTCCCGCTGTGGATCCTTCATATATCAGACGATAACAGGATGTCTGAGAGGACTCAATTTCAGAAACTGTGGTGAGATCTGATAAATCCATCAAAGGGAGAGAAAAAAAGGTAAAATATTTGGCTGCATATCAACAATCTGCTTATTTAACCCCGGGGAACGCGTTCGTGACATCTGAAGAAGAGGAAGACACACTTACACGCACACACGCACACACACACACACACACACACTTAACTGTCCACTCACTTGGACCTGCCTGATTAGCTATAATGGATTTAACATGCATACACACACAGAGGTGCGAGTCTTTTGTCCAGCACATGCCGGTGAGTGTGTTACTGAATGAATGAATGGCAGGAAATCACTGGACTCCACTCCATCACATCCTCCACCTGCAGCTCCAGATACTGTATCTGCTCGCTCTCTCTCTCTCTCTCTCTCTCCCTCTCTCTTTCTGCCAATCAGACGGAGACGCTGTGCGTCCTGTGTGAACAGTTTCTTGTACTCCCACTGACAGCAGTAAATCTGAGAGTAGATGCCAGAGATCCACTGGATCGTGTGGATTTGGGATTTGACGCGTGGAGAGAGACAATGCGTGGTTATGAACAGACCTCTGTCATTCGTGAAGGCTTCTAGAATATTTGTTAATTAAATTCAACATTTGGAGGAAAACATGCACAACGTTTTTTGGTAAATGTTCTTTATACATCCTGAAACGTTAGTGTATTTGCACCAACATCATCATCATCATCATCACTAATTCCAACATTTTCCAAGAGCAGTTTCTTTCAAATCAGAGGACCCTCCACCAGTGATGAGCTGCTTCATCGTTTCTACACCGCAGAGACAGAAAGCCAGCGATACACAAAGCTTCAGTGTAACAATGGAAGGATGTGTGAGACCACATGAGCTCATTTAGAAAGGATCCTGATTCTCAGGAGGGTTTTTTGTGTGTGTGTGTGTGTTGAGTGCGAGTCCCGTTTTCCTGCTGCTCTGGCAGATGACGAGGGATACTTGAATTATCTTTATATTTGGTACATTGTGCTGCTCAGTTTTATCTGTATCGTGCAGGGATATTCAGTTTCAAACTATAAACATATGTTCATGTATTTCCGCTTTAGAGATTATTATAAATGTGTCATCATCAAAGATTGAATAAATTGGCAAAAACTCAAATAATCTCATCTGTGACAGAACAGTATTTACGGTGTGACTCTGATTCTTTGGGGAGAGATTTACAGGCCATCAAAGCACAGGCGGTGGAAGGAAGTGATAAAGCACGCCGCGCCAATCGCATCACAACATCCTGTTTATTCCCAACACAACGCTCACTTCCTGTCGGCTTCCCTGCCACTTCCTGCAGCGGGAATTGAAAATTCATCAGAGCGTAAGGGAGGAAATTCTTGCTGGGGGTGAGTAAGTGTGAAAACTGCACGATCAAAGACGGAGCAAGAATCTGAGCGGCAATTTCATTTTGCTTCCGTTTCATATTTAAAAAAAGAAATCCAAGCGATAAAAAGGTGAAGCAACAGAATAATCAGATAACACACAGATCCTATATAACTATGTCTATCGTCAGTGTGGACCTCATGCTGACCTCTGACACACACACACACACACACACACACACACACACACAACAGGTCACAAATTAATTGAGCGAGCAGTCTGTCTTGTATATATTCAAACCTCCCCAGAGAAACACACACAAAAACACAACGCACTCACACAAAATATCTCCGACTTCCTGCCCTCGCTCACAAACATCTCCAACAAGCAGCAGAAAGCACCCCAGAGGAGGTTCATGATGCAAGTCTGCAGAGAAACATTCAACCTGAACCCACACTGCCCCCTGGTGGCGAACCTCGGTACTGACTAAAGCTTTACCGCAAATAAATCAAAAATAAAAGCAAATAAGGCTGATTTTTTTTTTAATTATAATGATTTCCCTTGACTACTTTGCATCTACAGTATTTAAAATTCAACTGCACTAATACATGATAATTCCTCTTGTAAGTTTCCCAATTCAACTGATAAAAAAAGGGAAAATCCATCATTGGCTCAAGATGCACAAAAAAAAAACGATTTTGAAGCAACGACTGCATCACAGCTCCACTGAAGAAGCGAGGCAAGTGTCAAATAACCATGTGGTGAAATTGATTTTTTTTTTCCAATTCCTTGTTTAAGAATGAACTGTCAAGCTCTGTGCTAGAAATGGTTACCGCGGCAACCGTGTTAGTTCATCTGTAGCTCTGAGGCTGGGCAATAGTGGCCTTCAGTGCGTTCACTACATTTGTCCTGATGGAATATGTTATTTTATTTGTTCTGTATATCAAAATCGACTGTATTTCTTTTCTGTCATTGCTCTATGTCGTATAACCCATAATATATAACATTGTGCATTATGTTTAATACTACAGTTATATACTTTGTCTCGTTAAAAGCACTAAGGGATGGGTTTTTCAGCTTTGGAAAAATGTGTGTAAGCATGCAACATTCCAAAAACACACTTTTGGCAGAATGTGAATGCAATGACTGATGTGCACCACACACATACACACAAAAATAGACAAACACACACAAAAAACACTTCCTGACAGGGCAGACTGTTCCCACAGACCACAGCTGGGTTGGCTGAGTCACTGTGGTGAGAAAGAGAGAGAAATGCTTTTAGTAAAATAAATCTTCCTGCAACAGGAAACAAAAACTAGTCTAAACAATCATATTATGTCATTGATTCTGAATTATGGTTCAAATAGATCTCTCTTCTTTAAAATCATCAATAAACTAAAATAATGAATATGTTTTGTCCGACTGTGACACAGCAATAGTCACATAAGTACTAAAAATCACTGATCAACTGTGTATTAAAACTCGGACCACTTTTATTAAAAGCATAAAAAAAAGTTTGATCGAATCTAACAGGAAATTTGATGCACCGGCATCACAGGTCCTGAGGATTTCCGAAACAAGTGAGACATCAAAGAAAAGAAAATCCAAAAATTGTCTGAAGTAATAAAAGTCGTAAGCACAGACACACATTTATCGCTGCCTGTTGCTTGCAACAGTTTCTGGAAAAGTCATGTTTTCCCTTGCGTAATGTTTATTGTTCCTGGAAGCGGGTGGTGATGCAGAGTCAGCAGAAGTGATTTTACACGTCATTTGATCTCCTGCACCGACTGTACGATCCTCCACTAGGCCACCGCTTCAACCGCATCAAATCACAGCCAGTGACAAAAAACTGACGGCCTCAGCCTCGTGGCCCTGTGGCTCAGTTTGCCAAAAATAATAAAATAAAAAGATACTAAGCTCAACAGACTGTTGCTGACCTGATCTGACCAAAAGAGTGAACCAGTCCGTCTTTAATAAAGCTTTGAGCCAGAGGATGTGTCATAGCCAGTTAGTTAGGTTTTAAAGAGGAACCAGTATAATAAGATAACATTAATAGTAATGTACTGGGAGAAATTAAGGGAATAAAATGCCCAAATAGTGCACTGATTCAATCTTGCCACAAGGGGGCAGTAGAAGACCTTCGTATTCATTCCTCAGCATCACTGGCAAAAAGCGTTTAACAACTTAACTCTTTTTCAGCCTCAAATATAGACTGTGGGATACAATACAGATGGTTTAAAATAAAAATGGAAAATAATAAATAAATAAAAATCACACCAGCCAAGTAAATCATGACTCAACAATAAACTTCTGGATAAAAATGTATAAAAAAAAGACTATAATAAAACATCACAGATGTAACAATGGATGAGGGGAAAGGAGGGAATAGAATAGAGAAGGAGGAGGAGGAGGGGCTAACCTCATTACCACCAAATACACACACACACAGACATACACATCGGCTGGGAGCTCCTGTCATCCTGACACTCCTGTTGACTCCTCAAACATCGTCTTTGTCTCTTGCTGACAATTATATCCCTGTAATTAAGATAAAGGAGCCTCAAGACAAAACAAAGGAGAGACCCAGACGTCTGAGACAGCTGTGGCTAAAGTTTCCAGAATGAAATCTCACCCCTCCTCCAAATAATAAGAAGAAAGGTGATTTATCAGAAAGGGATGTCACACTGCAGATTCACTGGATTGGTCAATGTGGGTTAATCTACACCGACATCTACATGTAATATGCCTTCTCCCCAAGTGCGGCTTCATAATAACCTGCACTTAAGTTGTGAGAATAAAAAAATAAATGATGTTTCTTAGTATGTGCGTGCAGGAGTTTAATATCAATTATGATATATTAATCTAATATTTCTTGAAAACGATTGTATACGTAAAATACAGCAGCCTCTCCCGCAATCAACATCTGTATTCACCGAATGTGCCTGTGTGTGAGTGTGTGCGCGCGAGTGTTCTTGAATCCTCTCCCGCAGTCATGGCAACCAACTCCAAACAGGCCCAACATTACCCATCCTCCTCTTTACACATGAGACACGTTTAACCTCCCAAGAAGCTCCCATAAGGCATTGCATTCATCGGCAGGGCGAGGAGGGGTGCCCCACTTTAAAAAATATATATATATAAATAAAAATATTGCCACCATGAAACATACAAAAACAGCCTATAAACGTTTTCTGCAACATACTCTTTACACGTTTAAAAATGCAGGGTTATTTTAGGAATTGAATTTCCCCCCAAAAGACAAATAAGAGGGGGCTTGTTGGAACAGAAATATGCTACCACTGCTTAGTTGATGGAGAGGCCAATTAGGTGCCATTCATTTTTAGAAAGGATGGCAGTTAGATGATGAAAAGGAGCATTAAATGGTCCTGAAGGAAGACAATAAAATCATATTTGGCCTTCAAATTATTTTCCGTTTGCCAAGTAGCCCGGAGAGAAAAAAAGAGACGCCGAAGATTTGCTGACAAATTGAAACGATTGTTGTTGGAAAGAAAAAAAAGAAAAACGTGGAGAATTGTGTATTTTACTTTGTATTTGTCATTCCGTCTCCCTCTCCACAGTTTCTGTGTCATTCCAGCTCAGAGCTGTCATCTTGTTCTCATTAGGGGGATGAGGAGGTGGAGGAGGAGGAGGAGGAATAAATGAGGTCATCCCTAACATACACACTCTAGAACAGGATTCCCGGGCCTGGAACGGGAGGAGGTGGTTTGGTGAAAGACAGCTGTCGCTCCGTGTGTGTGTGTCACGGTGAACGATGAGGATTTATCACGTCATAATCTGCAGCTTTCAGGTTCTTTCAGGTAACAACACAATAATAATAATAATGATTTAAAAAAAAAATGTAAACTCCTGGTTTTTAACTTCTTTATATTCAGTGTCACTGTGAGCCACTGGTCTCTGTCGGCTCTCCACGAGTAAAGAAAGCAAAAATAAAAAAAATCAATATCACCAGACATAACAAATGAGCCACAGGGAGATACGGGATCAATTTCTGTAAACACATCCGTGTTCTCGCGGGTGTCAGCAAAAAACGGGCGTCGATGCTGGGAGTGACTAAAGAGGGGATGGGACGGCGCTCGGCGGGACCTGGTCGTTACTCAAAAGAAATGCCTGTACTGTAAAGTAAGATGTTGTGCTCCATCAACGAGTAAATCTTTCTGTAAATTCCGCTACGTCATGACTTTAAATGGCAGAAGGAGGTCTCAAAGGGTCGAATCACGACAACACAACACAAATATGCCACTGGTTGTGCGACTGCCTCTTGATATTCTTCGACAGGCTGAAGAGGTTTATTTAACCTGGTGGCCCCTCCAGTCTGTCTGTCTGTCTGCTCCTCTAAATTCAGCTCCAACCGGAACATCCTTTGGAGCCACAGAAAACACACACACACACACACGAAATACACAATCGGCAACTAAATGTAGAATGAAAGAGGATGTTATTTTTTTAAACAAACAATCGGTGTGTGTGTGAAAAAGTGTGACAAAACAATAAGCTTGTGATGATAAATAGTGTTACAAACTATCAAACAGCAACCACACAGACACACACACACACAGCTGACTGTCACTGACTATGTCAGTGATGGGGTAGTGGCGGACGCAGCTGTGCGGCACTCCCTGACAAAACACACACACACACACACAGGAATGTGAAGTTGGCAGAGCCCAAGTGCCATCACTCAGGGTCGTGGCATCGCAGCAGGAGCATGTGTGGATGAGCTTGTCACCGGACACCTGGGTGTGGGTGTGTGTGTGTGTGAATAGTATCTACAAGTACTTTGTAGAACATTTAATGAGATGTGTACCCATTACACATATACTGCTAGAACTATAAACCTTTTGATACAATAAATAATAAATACACTAAAATTTATATATATACACACACACATATATATATATATATATCTATGTATACACACATATATATATATACACACATATATATATATAT